>PVKU01007958.1:0-79693 GCA_004027475.1 Anoura caudifer
CTTGCTATCAGAGAGATGCAAATTAAAACCACAATGAGATACCACTTCACACCTGTCAGAATGGCCATCATAAATAAAGCAACAAACAACAAGTGTTGGAGAGGTTGTGGAGAAAAGGGGACCCTAGTGCACTGTTGGTGGGATTGCAGACTGGTACAACCACTATGGAAAGCAGTATGGAATTTTCTGAGAAAACTAAAAATGGATCTACCTTTTGAGCCAGCAATTCCACTGCTAGGATTATATCCTAAGAACCCTGAAACACCAATCCAAAAGAATCTATGCACTCCAATGTTCATAGCAGCACAATTTACAATAGCCAAGTGTTGGAAGCAACCTAGGTGCCCATCAGTAAATGAATGGATCAAGAAACTTTGGTACATTTATACAATGGAATTCTATGCAGCAGAAAGAAAGAAGGAACTCCTACCCTTCGCAACGGCGTGGATGGAGCTGGAGAGCATTATGCTAAGTGAACTAAGCCAGGCAGTGAAGGACAAATACCATATGATCTCACTTTTAACAGGAACCTAATCAACAGAACAAACAAACAAGCACAATATAACCAAAGACACTGACATTGAGAAGGGGTTGATAGTCCCAGAGGGGAGAGGGGAGGGAATTTCAGGCAGAAAGGGGAAGAGTTTGGAGCAACAAGTATAAAGGTCACATGGACAAAACTAGCGGGGGTGGAAATGGGAGAAGGGTGGGGAAGGCTGGGGCGGTGGGCTGGAATGGGAGCAAAAGACAGAAAACTGTACAAGAACAACAATTAAAATAAAATAAAAAATAAGGAGTATAATTCATTTCATAAGTAATAGTGGAATAATTTGAAACTATGTTTCTTAATCCAGAGTCTGACCTTTTTCCACCTAACTGCACTATCTCACACTATAAAAAGCTTCAAGTCTATCTCTATCTGTTATGCTTACACAATAGATTTTAATTGAGTGGCTCTTGTGTCACAACTTCAGACAGGGCTATTGTTACAGAAAGAAAAATGACAGGCTATCAGTCTTGGAGGAAACAAACAAGTAAACACTGCAGAAAATACAGATTTTTCCTTCCTAGTACTAGGGGAGGAGTAGAAATAAAAGAAGTTTTGTTAAAAAAATTATAAGGATAACAAAAATGTAAAGGTCAATGATTGCCCCATAAAAAATCTCTCAAACCAGCAATTCACAAGTCTTTCATTATGCCTTAGGCCATGTTACTAAAACCATGGGTAATTTATATGTCTCTAAGACACTAAGGACAAACTGTAATCCATGTAACAAACAATTGGTGGAAGAGGGAGACTAATCATGAAATTAAATAAATAATAATATCTCACTTGTATTAAAGTCAGGAAGCATTGTCCTTTAAGGGATGAAATATACTGACTGGGTTTGGTGAAAACTTGGAATGCGCAGTTGATAAGGTAATTTGCAAGTATGACCGTTTAGTAAATGGTCATTAATTATGGCAGTGAGAAAGAAGGAGGTGTTGTAGTCTTGGAAATGAATACTGAAATCTCAAATAAAATAAAAACAGCAGAATTATGCTTTGTATGAAACATCTACTAGCCATCCATCATTTAATCAGTGTAATAAAATTATACAGCTCAACTATCATTTTCTACCACTGTTGACTCTCCTGCTGCTAAATTAATTCCATATTTCTAAAAGTACATGAATTTAACAAACAGGATCCCATAAAAGTCATCCTATTGTTCTTAAGGAATTCAATTATCAATAAATGTTTCAGGAACCTACTATGAGCCAGGAACATAATGGAAGTTTCCTTGACAAATGGACACAATTTTGGAAAGATTGGCCTCCCTGAATACAGAAACTATATCCTATTCATTCTGCATTACTTTCATGCAGATTAAATAAAGTCACATTTGTAACGGGTTTAGATGGATATTTATCAAGTGTGGATTTAGGGAGTCTTATTCTTGATAAATTAAAAATCTATTTGAAACATATGGGTTCATTATTTCAATCCAAATTCATGTTTTTCAAGTCTAAATGAATTGGTTTTGAAACATGAATTTAGAGAGGCAAAAAGACTAATCAAAGAGGCTCCTAAGACTTCTTGCCCCTGGAGAAACATATGGATGTTATTTAAAATCAATTCAGAAAAAAAGACAGGTTGAAACTTCTTATTTAAATCAAAGCTTGTCTTTGCAGTTTTACACACTTACCGCATGATGATTAGAAGATGTGCATCAGATGGAGTTCACTTTAGCAATCAACACAAGCTGACTCTGGCTGATGTAAGCAAATAAAAAGAATTTTTAAAAGATGCTGGGGGCCCCAGATTTGAATTACTAGGAAGACCAGAGAGGAGAAAGAATCAAGCAGCAACAACAAAGCCAGCACTACTGCCAAAATCCAACCACTGACACCACTTATTTCTTGGTCACACATCTCACCTTCCCAGATAATTGGCACTAGACCCAGGGTGACACCACTTCCCACTCACACACCAAGGAGTTCTACTGTGTTTCCTGACACCATTTGTTTTTGATTTAAGGTCCAAGGTAAGTGGTTTGATTGGCTGAGCCTAGATCACAACATATGGCAATACATGCTATGTGGAAAGTTTTAAAAATAAATATTAATAACAAGGTGATATTAATGTTTGACACTATATATTTTGCCATACAACTTTTGCCTCTTATTCTGGCTTTGCCAAATTCTTCCATTTCTATATTATTTCATAAGTCTATAAGGTGTATCTTCTCATAGAATTTAAAGTCACATGTCTATTGTTTAGGACTTGAATAAATCTGTATTAGATACAATTAGGTTTCTTTGTATTGAACAGAAACCCCCCCAAACAGTGCTCATTTAAGCAAGAAAATTTTCCTATTCCTCACAAAATGATTTTGGAAATCAGCTGCCCAGGGCTGGTGCAGTAACTTTATAATTAGAATAAGATCAACATCTTTTTCTTCCATTACACCATCAACAGCTCATCCTGGTCCAAAATGGCTGCCAGGGCTCCAACAATCACATCTGTGTTGCAGGCCAGCAAGTGAAAAAGTGGAAGAACCAAAATGATGTTGACCTCTTCCCATGTAAGGAACTGTCTTGGAAATCACACACAAAACGTCTGCTTACATCTTATTGGCCATAATTTAGTCACCTGTTTGTAGGAAGTACATCTTTAACTTGGACAGTAATGTGACCAGGTTAAAAATTGAGAGTCAGATAGTAATGAAGATGGGGTGAGTGTCTAATGGGAAAAGTGAGGGTGTAAATAACACTCCTTCAAACAATTCTTTTTACTGTTCTCTCAGTATTCCATATGCAGTCTTTTTATCTCATGAATAGAATTGACTAAATAAACAAGCATTTTCTGGAATGCACACAATTCTTTAAAAGCCTCTGTATTTCCTATCCATTTTTTACCTCCCCATGTATTATTTTCTGCTCTCCAAAAACAATACCTACATTGTTTTAGGGAATTTTTCTTTCCTCAGTTTCAGCCATATGGTTTTCTATGCTCCGCCCTTAATTTCAGGGCTCAATATAGCCCATCATCCTGGTCCTAATATCTGAGTCAGTAATTGGTATTTTATTGGGACTAATTTCATTTAATAAAACATAGGAAATTTGGGGATAGAAGTTTCTGGGAGAAAATCAGCCAAGTGACAAATAATTTTTGGATATATACAATATACCAACTGTTGTTCTAGGTACTTAGAATGGAGCAGGGTATTGATTCTTGTGCAGACAACAACAAAAAGTAACAAAAAGGAAGAAAGAAAGAAACTAGTCCAGATAGTTCAAGCAGAAAGGCATTTACTACAGGGTAATTACAGAAGCATTGGAGAGCTGAAGGATTTGAGACCAAGTTTCAGACTTTAGAAATGTTTCAATGAACACCATAAAACAACAGACCTAATGCTGCAGGTGCCTTCCCTGTTAGCAGGAAGCCAAGTAATCAAGGAGCTGCTGGTCACCTGCTGGCTCCTGCATCACCGTTTCATCCAAGATCCAGGCACCAGGGAACCAGCTGTTGGCCCCCAATCATATCACCTCACTACAGTTCATGCCCCATATCCAGCCTCTTGACACTCATAAGACAAAGATTGGACACTGAGAACTCTGATAACAATGATGCAGAAAAGGCAAATAAGCAATTAAACCTCCACAACTGTGCTTACTGCAGAACTAGCTAAAGTAAAAAAGTGGAAAGTTAATTCTTTCCACTTTGCAAATCTTACATTGGTGGCTTTGTGGTAGAAATATATCTTCTGAAATGGAGACTAGAAACTGTCTTAAACATCGCAGTCTCAAAAACGAAGTACGTTACCCGGGAATAGAAATGAAGCTTTTGCATACAGTTTGCAACATCTGTCACAAGCAGCCAACAAGATAGATGGAATCTATCACAGAAGACAGTTCTGTGATATTTAACTGAGGAGCTTTTGTTCTCTCTTCCCTGGGTGTGTTCAACTGCAGGTTACACACTGCATGAGTCTTTGGTCAACAGCAGTCCGCATATACAACATTGGTCTCACAAGATTAAAATGGAGCTGAAAAGTTGCTATAACTTAATGACGATGTCATGGCTGTGATAATGTCGTAGCTGCCATAAAGGTCATAGCTGTCGTAAAAGGCATCATGCAATGCCTTGTGCCTGTGTTTGTGGTAATTCTGGTGTGAACAAACATACTGTGCTACCAGTTGTATAAAAGTATAGCACATATAATTATGCACAGTCCATAGTACGTGACAATAATAATGAATGAGTGTTACTGGTTTATGTGTTTATTGAACTACACTTTTTTCATTACTATTTTAGAGTATACTCTTCCTACTCATAAAAATGTCTGCTGTAATCCACTAAGCTGTGATACACTGGCAGCAGCTTCATACACCTCATATTTACCACTTATCTTGATTGCATCATTTCTTCTGTGCTTACTTTAATCTGGTGTTCTTTTGCACAGTAACATGTTGTAGGGGCTTATAGCCTAAGAGTAACAGGTTGTGCCTTATTGCCAAGGTGTGTAGTAGGCTGTGCCATCCAGGTTTGTGTAAGAGCACGCTATGATGTCTGCACAAAGGCAAGTCACCTAATGGCGCATTTCTCAACACAGCCCAGCCATCAAGTAGTGCATGACCAACTGAATAATGAGGTGCGGTGGCCTTTGTAAGTAAGCGAACAAAAATATAAGCCTGTAAATGCCTCAAGGTTACTCCATAAGAACTCTAAAGACAACCAATCACTAATGGCCAACTCTGCATTAAGCCATAGCCATTCAATCATTTTCTTTCCTTCCTGTAGTCTTTTCTCTCCCTGAACTCCTATCAGAGGAGTGTTTCTAACAATTTCTGGTTTGGCACTGCCCAATCAATTTGCACTTAAATAAACTCTTAAAATTCTTAATATGCTTCAGTTTGCCCTTTTAACAGGAGCAACCAAAATGGGTCTTCTTTCTGGATAAAGTGGCGAGTGTAGGTGAGGATATAACTTCTCTCAGCCATTTTACCATCTTGAAGGAAGAGAGCCTGAAAAGGACGCTAATCAATGGGGCAGAGTAGAACCAAGGAATTCATGGAGAAATATGTAGATGGACCTCTGATGGCCTCATGAACCTCTAGACTGAGCAATGTCCGAATCCTGTTTTCTTCAAACTTCTCTGTTAGCTGAGCCAAAATATCTTCTTTTGGTGTCAGCCACTTTGATTTGGATTTTCCATCTTTGCAACTAAATGATTCTTATTCACATAGAATGTAGAACCAGAAAAGGGCTATTGAAAGAGATTTAAGTTAACGTACAGAATTGGCTCAGTGAAGCAGAGAGAAAAGGAGTGAGGACTTAGTTATCTGGAGCTGAGAAACTGGCAACGTTTGTCATGTGGCGTGAAAACTCCTTGTTAAACCAGTAGTGGTGGTAACTTTAGGCTCAGACTTTGTGCCTATGGAAGTTGAAGCATTAAAGAATTTAGTAGAAAATCTTCAAGATATTAGCCCTTTTTGCCCATATATATTAACTATTTACCATACACCAGGCATATTCTAACAATTTATTTGTAATAATTTATTTGCCTTTCAAAATAACTGAAACAGGTATAATTGTCTCCATTTTACTGATGAGGAAACTGAAGCACTCTTCTGTAAGCAGCAAGGGAAAAGAGAATAATCTGGGCCAAAGAAGGAAGAATATTCACTTTTCCCAGAGCCATCCTTTTGGTCTGCCGCTAGCAACCAGAGTTGAGTGGAACTTGACTTTGCACAGGTGGGAAAAACTAAAGTATACCCCGTTAAAATTGGTTGCAAGAAACATCATGGGGAAGAGATCTCCCTTTGTATTTGAGGGGGATTTGATCTGGGATGCCCCACAGATCCCAAATTAGTGGATGTTCATGCCCCATAAATACAATGGCATAGGAAATTTACACCCTTGGCAGGCGCTCATTATCCAAGGTTGATTGAATCCAGATGAAAACTTTGTGTGTACAAAAAGCTGACCATATTAGCAAGTGAAAAAATTGGGACCTGAGACAAGTATAGCTGAGGCACTGCCCAAGTATACTCTTGTGCATTCACTACATGAAAAGGGGACCATCCCCGCTTATTGCAAAGATGTAGATGAGTGACACCCCTACCCTCACCCCATTGGCCTAGTGCCCTGAACAGCATGCTCCCAAGAAGAGAACAAGCCAGAGGTCATTGTACCAATACCAACGCCTACTTCTGGGAAACAAACTTCTCAGGCCTGGTTCTGAATTCAAAGATGATGATCTAATAATATCTCTGGTTTTGTTTACTATCCCTTGAAGTTTAATAAAAGGAGTTTAAATTCTGCTTAAAATTCAATTACAGTATTAAGGAAATAGTTTGAGGGCAAAAGCCTTCAAATAATTAGTGAGGAATTAAGAATGCCGAGAGCTCTACCCCAAGGCGTTTCTCAGGCCCCACACCAAGAGAAAGAGTGCTATGTGGAGCCCAAAGGTAAAGTCCATTTTAATTCCTCTCCAAGATGTGATTAAATGATAATGGGAGATAGCTGGGGGGTGGGGGGTGAAAGTGCCAGATAGGCTAATTAAAAACTTACTCTACTCCCGGGTTAAGAAGTCTGTGTTATTCTGGTCCAGCAAGAAACATGTGTGACAGACCATTCATTAAAACAAGTGTTCCTCCTTATCCACAGGGGTACATTCCAACACCCCCAAGTGGATGCCTGAAACTGTGAATAATGCACAATCCTATACTAGGATTTTTTCTATACATACATAGCTATGATAACATTTAACTTAAAAATTAGGCACAGTAAGAGATTGATAACAATAACTAATAATAAAATGGAACAGCTGTAAAAAATACTGTAACAAGTTATGTAAATATGATCTTTTTCAAAATATATTGTATTGTACTCACATTTTTGTGATGATTTAAGATAATAAGTTGCCTTATTAAGTCAAAAACTTTCACCTTTCACTTAAAGGAAGTACTTTATGGCTTCTCTTCGGCATATCCACATAGCCAGTATCATTGACACTTGTGATTTGGGACATTATTAAGTAAAATAAGGGTTACTGGAACACAAGCACTGTGATACCTCAGTAATCGATCTGGTAACCATAAGAGATGCTAAGTGACTAATGGGCAGGTGGTGCGCATGCCCTGGACAGAGGGATGCTGCACATCCCGGGCGGGACAGAGCATGACAATACGGCATTTAAAACTTGAACTGTTTATTTCTGGAATTTCCCATTTTATATATTTGAACTGTGGGCTGACCACAGGTAACTGAAACTGCAAAAAGTGAAGATGCAGATAAGGGAGGACTACCGTATATATTATTATTTGTTATTATTTGCCAGATTATCACATAACAGGACGTTCGATCTGGACACGGCCAGAGTATGGCTCACTACTCAGAGCAAAGGTCAGCGAACTGCAGCATGTGGACCAAGCCTTCCCACCCCACCTACCGCACGTGTAAATAAAATTGTACGGAAACACAGCCACACCCCTTTGTTTATGAACTGTCTCTGGGCTGTTTTCACACTGCACTTCAACAACTAACAGAGTTAAGTAACTGCCGCAGAAATAGTATGACTCACAAAGCATCATGAAGTATTTAAGATCTGGCACTTAAAAAAACAATATTTGTGTACCCCTAAACCAAAGAATCCTAGTTCTGGATCTGGATGCAGCAATGTGATGGTTTCGGGAGTGGCACGACTGCCCACGCTTTCTATGATTCCCTAGAAGGACTCACAAGACCCAGAAATAGTATTACTCAGGTTAATGTTTATCTCAGAAAAAGGGTAAAGAATAGGGTCAACAAGTGGAAAAGTCGCAATGAGTGGAGTTTGCCAGCAAGTAGGCACAGGTTTCTAAGGTCCTCCACGGAAGTCACACAGGTTGTATTGTTCCTCCAACAGTGAGCAGTAGCCCAAGGAGTCTCAAAGTGGAGATTGTTGCAGGAGGCTGGTTAGGTAGGCGTATTCACCTGCATGGCCAGCCATGATTTCCAAAACTCCAGACCCCCAGAAGGAAACCAATGGCCACCAGAAATCACAGTGTTTGCACAAGTTATATTGACAAGTCAGTGTAGCACTGTTGGTGCCCCCAGTGCACAATCAACCTTATTAGTTTGCAGCAGAGGAAACATTCCAAGGGGTATGCATGTTCCCAGTCACATAGCACGTCCTCCTGAAGGTATGGCAATGTTGAACATCTGGCCTGATGCGTTAATTCTTTCCCACTCAAGGATGCCGGTTTGGGTGGTCTCCTTGGAGGGAAGATAGGACAAGTTGGTGTGAAATAGGTCTCAACATACCTTTAATAGTATGTTGAAGACTGCATATAGATATGATATAGTTCATTGGTAACAAACAGATGCTTGCCTCCCTAGCATCTGTCCTCTGAAACAGTACCTGAATTTACTTTGGAGAACCACCTCTAAGCCAGAAATTATTTGCAAGATAGACCAACCCTCTGTTGCTGAGTTGGATCCTAACACCTTATCCCATTTTTCTGGCCACAGTGATTGTTTCAGAGACTACCATGTGATCAAATTTATGTCAAGAAGAGCCTTTTATGGGAGGTTACTAGGTAAGAAAGTTTTCTACTTTTCCATGGGAGCTATTTTTAAAAAAATGCTGTTTTCTCTTCATTTAGTGTGCACTAATTCGGCCTGCATGTCTGCCAGCTACTTTTTCTATCATTAATACAACTGTATGATGTCCAAGCTCAAAAGTAAATAATAATAAAGCTATTTACTATTATTACAATAGTAAATAATAAAAATAATAGTACACACACACACACACACACATACACACACTCTTCTGTTTAAGCCAGTCTGAGCTGGGATCTTTGTCACTAACAATAAACATTCCTGACTGATAAAGTACCACCACTCCTCTTTCACAAGTCAGAAAAAAGTTAAATAAGTTGCCTGTAGTCACAGTTACAATGATAATAGAGCCAGTATTCAGGAGCAGTTCTCTTTGTGTCCAAAACTGACACATTGTTCTCCTAATTCATGCAGCCACTAGAGCAGAGTTTCTGTTGATTTCATCCTGCCTCCCCCACCAAAATCAGCTATGTATTCTAGACCTACCATACCTTCAGGTACTACATGGAAATCTGTTTTAGCATCATTAATTCTGTAGCTATTTCATTCTTGCAAGTTGGGAATGAATATTTGAGCTTTTTAATGTGAAAACAGAGCGGACACAGTTCTTTGGATTTGTATTCTCCTCCCCCTTAACCACTTTATGTATTATGTTACATTTTTTCCTAAATACTTATGGAGTGAAAGATAACTTTATTATTCTGGGATTCCTGAAGAACTTCAGATTTTAGGTTCAAAAGTTAGAGCTGAACAAAAACAGTTAGTTGAATGTAACTTCTAGTAAAAATCATCTCAAATGATTTGCTAGGCTACTCTATAATTGTATTTATCAAATATTCAAGTTTATGTATAATCTCATATTCACACAGGAAAAAAAACTACTATGTATGTCCCCAGAAAAAAAAAGGTGAAGTATAACTGTGGGGGAAAAATCTTTTCAAATATTCTCATACTGTGAGCCTATTATAAGTGCAAAAAGATTAAAGGTATAGTATAAAGGTGTGTATTTAAATGACTACAAATAACCATTTAGCTGGAGCTGCCTAGGGTACATCAGTAGCCCCTAAGTGATCAAAGGCTATTGCTGCAGGCAAGGTCCAAAACCACCTGCTTATACAAAGTACTTTAGATGACAGGGCTGATATTATGCACGTATATTGATACTCCTTGAAACAACGATTTTAAAAAAATTATTTTAAGTATCTATCCAAAAATGACAGAAGGCAAACAGATTGAGAGTTGAGTTTGTAATTCTGCTACCAACTCATCCTTTGCCTTGTGTACAAAGGTGATAATTTCTTAATTTTTTCATAAATTTCCTATCCTGTTATTGTTATCTACAGCAAAAAAGAAGTCATGCTGTATTGGAATTTAAATGGGCATCCTTTCATTCACCCCATACAACCCCAAGAAAAATTGTGAAATGAGATAGCTTTGTTCCTTAAGTCCACTTTAGCTCTTACCTCTGTATAAAAGGTACAAATAATAGTATAAACTAGTTACACTGTTATTTTACATGTTTAATGCTACCACAGGAAGAAATACATATTACAGCTGATGTAATAATCCACATATATGTGTAAATAGGTAGATAATAACTTGTTTTAATTGTATATCTTAGCATATATTTTATATATTATATACTTATCTATTACATATGTAATACCTCATATATTATTAAATACATATTACATATGTTATATAATTGAAGCAAAAGTTATATATAACAATTCTCAGTTGTGTATTATGTAATACACTGTGACTTTTTAAATTCTATTCTGTCCTTTTTTATCTTTATTAAATGCCCATCACAACTTGACTTATCAAATTGATTTCAAACCTGTTATGAGTTATGACTCAAAAATTAAAAAGCAATAGTTTACATTAAGAAATAAATATCCATCAATGGCCCAAATTTTTATTTCTTTCAGTTACATGGCAACAAGGATAAGAACCAATGAAAGAGGCTTCATAGTAGAATATCAGACATCAGAAGGACAAAGGAATACTTACTTGAATGTCTTCCCTGCGTTTGGGAGGTTCTTCCACTAAGACAGTTTTTTCTACCCACAAAGCTCAGAGTAAGACCACACGTATCCCAGCCTCCTTTTCAGTTAGGTGTGACCAGGATGGAATTAATGTTAGCCACTTCCAGGCCTGTTATAGGTCTTCTCATGCATGGTCCTCATCCTTCACCCCCTGACATGAGGCAGATCAGCAGAATGGTCTCAAAAGCCATAAATTGAAAATGGAAAAACCACAAGCTGGAATAAGCCTGGAGACCTTAATCACTATTCTCTGTATTTAAACATTTGTTTCACCTATTTCTTATGATTTTTGATACATTTGGATATATATTCATATAGCTTTCTCTTTTCTATGATTTTTCTCTGCTTATTTTTTCTTTTCCCTGACTTAGATTAATCCAAATTTCTTTATTCTCTTCTATTGATTTGGAAAATATACTTAGTATTTCTATTCTTGAGTGGGTTGCACTAAAAATGTTAGCAAACATGACTGGCCTGAAGTTAACCGACATCACTGCCAAGGTCCTGACTTCTCTACTTGTTTTCCTTCTGGTGGGAGTTCATTTTCTTTTTAGTACTTATTTCACAGAAATTCAATATGCAGTGAACTGCTTAGTGTTTGGTATATCTTTATTTCATTTCTCTCTTACATGACAGCTTTGCATGGTAAACACTTTCATAATAACAGTTATTTTCTATGTTTTAAATAAATTACCCCTTTGTGTCTTCATGGTAATCTTTGTTCTCTTAGAAATTTACATTAAGTCTAAGATTATTTTCATAGGTAAGTCATCTGTTCTTTCTATTGGACCTTTCAATTTTCTGTTGTCTTTGTTTTTTCCTCAAATTTCTGATCATACACAGCTTCTTTATCCAGGGACTCCTGAGTTTTAATAATTCATGGCAATTCTCAGATATCTCTGAGTATTGACTTTCTCCATTTTCTATGCTCTTCTGGAAAGCCTATTAGACATATGTGTAAATTTATTGTTCTACCCATTGTTGCTTAATCTCTGTTTCATATTTTCCATCTCTTAATCACATTTTTTGCTATTTTCCTAAGGATTTACTCAATCTGTCTTTCAGCTCACTAACAGACTCTCAGAGTAATCAGTATCTATTTAAACTACATATGCATTTCTAAAATTTTTCAGTTTTGCTGGTTATTTGTTTATAGTGTCATTCTGTTATTTCATTGTGGTTATTGTGTGTGGGTTACATTTTCTTATATGTTTTATAATTTAAACATACAATTTATACTAACCTTTTTTTTAAAGGATTATTTTATTCTCGTTTGAGTTAGAGGGGAAGAGAGGAGACAGAGAAGCATCAATGTGAGAGAGCAACAATGATTGGCTGCCTCCTGCACACTCCTCAGCCAGGGACCAAGCCCAAAACCCGGGCATGTGCCTTGACTGGGAATCAAACCAGTGACCTTTTGGTTATGGGATGGACACTCCAACCAACTAAGCCATACCAGCTAGGACTCTACTTACCATTTTACATTTTTCTAGTGTTTCAAGTTCTTAGTCTTGAGAAAAAATTAATTCTTGTTTAGTATGTCTGCTTACTATTTCTCCTGTGGAATATTCCCCAATGTACTTTATAAACATTTTGTGTGAGATTATCTGCAATAAGGCTTTGTGTTTTCTTTCATTTTTGCTGCTGTTGTTTTTGTGGGGAGTGGGAAGTACTCTGCTCTGATTGGGAACGTGTCCCCTATGGAGACATCCATTACATTTGCTTTCACCAAATGTCTAGGAGCTTCACAAGCAGGGGGATGTTTTTTTATTAATTTCTCAGTTTATATTTTAATATGCCTTTGCATTGTTCAAGCTTTTGGCTCTTTTACCATTTTCTTTTAGTTTGGGGGAGATTTTTTTCCCCAATCATACTCCCCAATAGGAACAAGCTTCAGAAAGATACAATTTTCTAGTCCCCATTTCACAGAGCATTTTCAAATTTTCACTAAGTTTGGTTTAAGCTCATAATCTTGCATGGTCCCTGGGCCATATCATCCACTCCATCAATGGCTTCAATAGCCCATTAGCTGTTAAAGCCGTCATCTCCGTCTACTACATACTCATCCCTAACCTTTTACCCAGCTTTTACAGCATCAATTTGGACTTTTACTGCTTTGCTTTCAGATTTTTGGTTGTTATCTTTCCCCTTGGTAGGTAGGAATTTCTCTCTGTCCTTTTAAATTTGAAAGGAGACTTCCAGCCAAGATGGAGACATAGGTAGGCATGCTTTACCTCCTCACACAACTGTAAGAAGGATCTCAGTTAACCTTGGAACAAAATACAATCAGAATTGCCAGAAAATCAAACTGTATGGAAGTCTGTTGACCAAGGGTTTAAAGAAAAAGTATTCATCCAGGCTCTTAGGAGGGGTGGACACAGGGACCTGGGGTGGAGAGGACCTAGTGTGGCAGCAGCAGAGGGTTGGGAAGTCCCACATTCACCTGCGTGGATAAAGATGGGGGGACACTTGGGGACCAGCCATTCCAGCCCCAGGCCAGTTTGTGCAGCCCAGGATTCCAGCACCAGGAAAACAAATCCTCATAACATCTGGCTATAGAAACTACTGGGGTTGGAACAGTGTAAGAAATCGCTAGTCCCTCAGGAGAGTCCATTTATAGGAATTGCACAGCTACGGAATGTGTGCAATCCAACCACTCTGGGATTCAGCCCCAGGGCAGAAGCTAGAAGGGTGCCAGTTGCAGATGGAAAGTAGAGGGCAGTGTCTGGAAATGGGGTGAAGACCTAGCAAGTAGCATTATTCTCTCTCAGACCCCTCCCCCACATACAGCACCACAAAGCAATGAAGAAGATTGGCCCACCCTGCAAATATCTAAGGCTCCACCCCTTATAATGTAACAGGGGCACCAAGAGGAGTCAAAGCAGCTCTATTCAATACACAGAAGCAAACACAGGGAGCCTGCCAAATTGAGGAGATAAAGAAATATGGCTGAAATGAAAGAACAGATCAAAACTCGAGAAAAACAACTAAGCAAAATGGAGATAGAAAACCTATGAGATGCAGAGTTCAAAACACTGGTGATAAGAAGGCTTAAAGATCTCATTGAGTACAGCAAATGCCTAAGCAAAGAAATGAAGGCTACACTAAGTGAAATGAAAAAAAATTCACAGGGAACCAACAGTGAAGGGAAGAAACCCAGGATTCAAATCAATGATCTGGAATATAAGGAAAAAACAAACAATCAGGACAAAATGAAAAACAAGAATTCAAAAAAAGAAGAGAGATTAAGAAGACTGTGGGACCCCTCCAAACATGCTAACATCTGAATCATACGGATACCAAAATGAAAAGAGGAAGAACAAGAAATTGAAAATTTATTTGAAAAAAATAAAGAAAACTTCCCTAATTTGGTAAAAGAAATAGACATACAAGTTCAGGAAACACACAGAATCCCAAACAATTTGGACACAAACAGGACCACACCAAGACCCATCACAGTTAAAATTCCAAAGGTTAAAGATCAAGAAAGAATTTTAAAAGCAGCAAGAGTAGAGAGTTACTTACAAAAGAGTTCCCATAAGACTAATAGCTGATTCCTCTAAAGATACTTTGCAGACTAGAAGAGACTGGCAAGAAGTATTCAAAGTGAGGAAAAGCAAGGATCTACAACCTAGATTATTCTGTCTAGCAAAGCTATCATTTAGAATTGAATAGCAGATAAAGTACTTCCCAGACAAGGTAAAATTAAAGGAGTTCATCATTACCAAGCTTTTATTACATGAAATGTTACAGGAATTTATTTAAGAAAAAGAAGAAAATCAAAACTATGAACAGTAAAATGACAACGAACTCACAACTGTCAACAACTGAATCTAAAAAACAAAGAAAACAAAAAGAGAAGAATCATAGAAATTGAGATCACATGGAGGATTATCCACTGGGAGAGTGAAGGGTGAAAATGGGGGAAAAGTTGCAGAGATTAAGAAGTAGAAATTGGTAGGTACAAAATAGACAGGGGGTGTTAAGAACGGTATAAAAGCAGAAGCCAAAGAACTTATATGCATCACCCATGGACATGAACTAAGGGAGGGCAGTACAGGGTAGAAGGAATGGGTGTACCTGGTGGAGGAGGTCAAAGGGGGGAAAATTAGGACAACTGTAATAGCATAACCAATAAAATACATTTTTTAAAAATTAAAAATAAAGACACAATATGTAAAGCACCAAAATATTATCTTGAATGAAAGAAAATAAATATGAAGGAGTATGTATGAATCATATTAAGTCCAAAATAGGCAAAACTAATTTAGTCTGATAGAAAACACAACAGTGGTTGCCTCCATATGGGGAAATAAGCTAGGGGCAACAATTTGGGAACTTACTGGAATGATGAAAATATTCTATTCCTTGCCTGGAAAGTTGGGGTTATACTAGCACGTGTATTTGATAGAATATATTAAATTGTCCACTTAACATACTGTTTGTAAATTTCAGCTATGGTTTAAAAAACATAAAATATGTGGGTAATAAAAATTCAGGACAGTTATTTTATAATTTTATCAACAAGGAGAAGCAAATTGCATTACTCCAATATAGTTTTTCTGGAGTTCAACTTGGCCGAAGGACCAGCCTGAATTTTTCCTTGAAGTTTTATCTAGCTTTGAAATTCTGAATTCTTTCTATGCCTTCTAAAAGACATCACAATACTTTCTATTTTTGCAGATAGTAAAGAAATAACACTAAAAGAATTACATAACCGCACAGCTATTTCACTCTTCCAAGTAAATGCCATTAAATAAAATTCTTGCATTGCTAATGCTTCAGGCTTCCTCGTAGTAACTAAAATCAAGATTTTTTTCACCGTCAACTATAAAGATTATGAAGGTGAACTAAGAGGCAGTTCTGTTGCTGATGTTTAAGGGCGAACCAAACACAGCTTGTCCATCTGTAGCTCTCAAATTTCTGTACTGCCATCAGGAAGAACAGTGAGAGTTTTGTTCATAAATACAGCACATTTGACATAGATATTTAAGACACACAGGGAGCAGAGATTTACAACATGCTGCCATTTTTACACAAAAGTTTCTCCTATCCCTGTAAAGTCAATGAGAAAGTAATAACAGTGTGCTCCCTGAGGAAATGGTCCTTTCACACATTCTGTCACAGCAGATGCAGCTGGTTTTTCAACTACTTCGCTCCAGAAACTGAGTGATAAGTCTTAGAAAGGCTTTGTGAAAGTGCCGCATGCAAGGGAGAGCAAAGGGTGAGAAAAAGGATTGAGAAAAGATATGGAAGCAAACAAGTCATAAGACTTGATGATAAGTCATGGGCTTCAGTTAAACCAAAGACTTAGAAAAATTTTCTGAAAAACTTAAAAACTGTCTCTGATGCAAAGGAAAAGCAACTGCCTTGTTTTGATTCTATTCCATTTGCTTTTACAGTATAGCATTGCATAAAATAAAAGGAAAATAAAGAAAGTGAAAAGAATAGGCCATCTCCCTTTTCTCTTCCCCGATAATAGAGTTTGACAGTCTCTGTCCATTTCCAGTTCAAAGACAGATGTAAAATGAACAGAGCTGTTTCCTTTCTGTCTTTCTAGGATTATATTACCTCATTTCTTGATTTCTCCTGTTATACTTTAGTTTAGGTCACCTTACCTGAACTTCTGAAAATGCCTCCTAATTTATCTTCAGGCTACCACTTTTTTTGCTTTTCAAATATTCACCATCTGCTACTCAGAGTTATCTCATTAAAATACATAATATGGTGTGACTTGCCTTAGGAATGACTACCTCTTGGAGGCTCTGATTGCTCCATACTCCTCTTTTAAGGGCATAAGGTTTTTTTATAGGCACTCTTCTGCTTTTCTTCCTTGGAAAAATAATGATAAGTCTTGAAAGTGTTAGGTTTAGGTGGGTATATCTGGATACAGGAGGAGGCGATCCCTGTCTGGGTTTATACAAGTTGCCAGTCCAGGCCAACAAACACAAAGTGAAGTTTCCTGGAGGGCATCTCGAAATCTTGTCCTTGCATTGAACAAGGAGGGAAGGGAGAAGAGGAGGAGGATGAGGAGGGGAGTGGAAGGCAAGAGACAGGGAGGGAAGAGGGAAATCAAACCGTAAAGGATTTTTTCCGTATGCTATTCCTGTTTCTGATTTAAGTTGTGTAAATAAATTATGTACGAAAATGCTGCAGCCATCATGTGACCATGTGGGTAAGGTAGAAGGAACTGCAGAAATATATTCTCAGTTCTGATACTGGCTTCCTGAGGCTGGGAGGAGGGGGGGGGGGTCTTGAATGACTATGATTCCTGTCCCTCTATTATGTTTAATTGACTCCAGGATCATGAGGCCTCAGCTACTTCCATGAATATGCAGACTTCTTTCCCACCTCACAGCATTTGTCAAGCTGCAATGTACCGTGTACAGGGTATATACTGAAATTATAAGGAACTTAGCTCACATTTTTTCTTTCTGTATTTGTACATTTATTATAGTAATTGTCCAACAATGTTTTGAGGAAGGAACATCATTTTATAAAGCATACAAAGCCCCACTGGACAACAGTTAACTTTACATTTGCCGTGGCCTATGCAATACAACCAGGAATTGAACCTGCAACCTTTTGGTGTATGGAACGGTGCTTCAACCTACTAAGCCACCCTGCCAGGGCATTGTTTTCAATGGATATGTCATTTCCCCAGAGAAGTTGTCCCTGATAATCCTATGTAAATTGTAAATCCATTATCTTCTCACACAGCTTAGTGACAAGTTTCCTCATAACCCTTGTCAATATTTGAAATGACTTTGTTTATTAGCTCACTTTGCACTACCAGTAAGACCTATAAGAAAAGGGCTGTAACTATCTTTTTCACTCTTAAATCACCTGTACATTGCCCAGTGTCTGAGGTACCCAATATTTCTTGAATGAACAGATGGAATGCAAAACGAAAGCACCAGGCAGGAAGGAAGGAAGAAAGAAGGGTTATCTTTAACTGAGGCACAACAGTATTTTGTTATAACCAAGTCTGAATTAATAACAAATCTGAGAATGAGAAGATATAGTGGTTATATCAACTATTTTGTGTATATATATTAATACTTACATAAATGCACATATTTTATGTTGTGTGTAGGTAAAAACAAAAATATACTTTGCTAAATATGTCATGAAGAGGCACATGAGTAGAGAGTGATTATTCAGGGTAAGGAATCATTCAGATCTAACAAGACAAATGCATTCTGGCAGTGTCTCATTGGGAAGAAACAATTTCGGGAGGCACTCAGAGCACTGAATTAATACCAGGAGTAGGTCAGTACAAGTTATGTGTTGTTAAATATAGCAAAAACTTAAAAGAGGAAAACACATACAGGGGCAAATTAGCCAGGTTACAAATTCTTCAAGTTATCGTCACAGGCAAAACAATTTGGATGCAGCTGGTGAATTCCAGCTTCGAGAATTTATTGTTCAATGGTATTAACAGGCATCCCTATCTTCCTAATCATCTTATTCTAGCCCATGAACCTAAATATTTTCTTGTCCCCATAATTTTGATTCCAGGATTCATATTCTTGGTTTAACAATACTGCAATCTTCTTGACTTTGACATCTGACATATTTCATCACTGTCGTTTTGTGCATTGATGGTGATGGAAAAAGATTTGATGGAGTTTGGAACTTTGAGCTCTAGTTCCAATCTGACAACCAATAAACTGTGTAGGAGTGATCAGTCTTGGTCCTGATTTTTTTTATTTGTGAAAGATATGCATGAAAATATTCTCTCTAAATTCCATTTCTAATATCTCCAAAGATAAGGATGTCATGTTTGGTGGACAATTCCAGCAATCAAAAGACTCATTTCCCCTAAAGGCATTTATTTATGCTCCACCATAAGTGGTGAATGGCAGGGCCTAACTTGTGTATGCAATGACAAGACAAATTTCCTTTTTAAATTTCTCCCTTAATTACCTAATAATGCATGGACATTAAATATCTTTTTCTGAGTTGATTTTGGTGATTGATTGAACCTAAAAATGCCGTTTGTTCAGACAACCCAAAAAGTTCAGTATGATTACCTACTCTCCTAGATTAAATTTGCTCCATAAAAATTTTTCTTTTTTCCTCACCTCCACTTCTGCTCTATAAACTCATTCTGGCGATTCTATTCAGAAAACACATATTTAGGCCATTATCACAGCTGTCACATTCCTGGCTCAGGCTATCGGTTCTCAGCAGGTTCACTTTCCAGCTGATCTACCTGCTCCCACTCTTGGCTGCATTCTGCAAACAGTAGCAAAAGTGAACTTGTAAATATGTCATCTTGCTGTGTAAAATAGTTCACAACTTCCCACTGTCCTTAGAAAAGAAATGTAATATCAGCATGAACTGGTCCCTAGTCATCTCTTCAGACTCCTCTTCTCCTAACTCCCTGATCCTTTCTCAGTTCCAAGGAGGAAACATTTCCAGTTCTGACCCTTTGGGACGCATAGCTCTGTCCAAAGAAATTACCCTCAAATATTCTCTTCTATTCATTTCCAATGACCTATTTTTTTATACCTTCCATGTTTATGACAGATTTAAGATTCATAAAGGATCTGAGACCACCTGCACGCGGGATGTCTCAAAACTCTCTTTGACACAATACATCACTATAGTGTCCAAATTGAAGCTTGTACTTTAGCATTTTATCTCATTACTACACCTCTGTATATACCAACGTTTTCACTTGTCAAACAGGAATAATAGTGTATGTCCTTTAGGATTATGTGTGTGTGTGTCTGTTTGTGCATGCATACATCAAACATAGGGTATAGCACAAAGTAAGCACTCTCTGTGTATGTGGTCCTGTGAATATAGTGATATCCCATTGTCCTTTATACATTTTTAAATTACTATTAGAGCTAACTTTATCATCCATATCTGAGTGAAGACAATCATTCAGTGTATCCAGGCAAAGGAAAGAAATAGGCTAAGGTAGAGATAACAAATAAAGAAATTTTCAAAACAGTTATTTAAATGACTTTATCTTTCTTTTTTATTTTTCTATTTTGTGAAAACTATGTTTTAAAATATTCTTAATACTGCTATATGGCACTTTATCTTCTTGGTCTGTTAATCTACTTCAGCTGTCTCTTTTGTTTTGTCTTGCTTTGCTTTCAACGGTGGTAAAAAAATCGGAAATGTTTTTGTTTAAGAAAAATTAGCTCTCTTTTACATGTACATTGATTGCTCAATTCTCAAAGCAATTATGAATTTAATTTTACCCATGATCAGCCTTACTATAATATCAAAAAAGTGCTGAGTTAATTCCTTCAATCAATATTTATTATTCATTTGTCAATACAATTTTTGGTCTTCGAGGGATCAGAAGACCCACCTTTGTTTTGTTTCTTTTTAACCTTACATCTTTCCTGATATCACAAGCACAGAATGGAGGGTGGCTGCATGAATACTCAATATAGTCTTGATTCAAAGCTGCAAATAGAGCTTTGGAAAATAAATACAATAAAATTGGCCTACTTTTTCTACTTGTTTTTAGAATAATTCATGATTTAATAGTTTGGATTTTGTAGAATATTTTAATGTCTTTTTCATATATATAAACATAAGTTAAAAATAAATTAACAAAAAAGAGAAAAATTAAATTTATTTATAAAAATATTGATATACTTTAAATTTGTTGTCTAAATCACTTTTTTAAAATATATTTTATTGATTATGCTATTACAGTTGTCCCATTTCTCCCCCATCATTCCCCTCCACCCTGCACACCCCCTCCCACCCACATTCCCCCCTTTAGTTCATGTTCGTGTGTCATAAGTTCTTTAGCTTCTACTTTTCCCACACTATTCTTGCGCTCCCCCTGTCTATTTTGTACCCACAGTCTATGCTACTTATTCTCTGTACCTTTTTGCCCTCTCTCCTCCTCCCACTCCCCTGTTGCTAACCCTCCACGTGATCTCCATTTCTGTGTATCTGCTCCTGGTCTACTTGTTTGCTTAGTTTGCTTTTGTTTTAGGTGTGGTTGTTAATATCTGTGAGTTTGCTGTCTTTTTACTGTCATATTTTTTCTCTTCTTTTTCTTAGATAAGTCCCTTTAACATTTCATATAATAAGAGCTTGGTGATGATGAACTCCTTTAACTTGACCTTATCTGAGAAGTGCTTTATCTGACCTTCCATTCTAAATGACAGCTTTGCTGGATAGAGCAATCTTGGATGTAGGTCCTTGACTTTCATGACTCGGAATACTTCTTTCCAGCCCCTTCTTGCCTGGAAGGTCTCTTTTGAGAAATCAGTTGACAGCCTGATGGGAATTGCTTTGTAGGTGACAGTCCCCTTATCCCTTGCTGCTTCTAGAATTCTCTCCATTTGAACCTTGGCTAATGTAATTATGATGTGCTTTGGTGTGTTCCCCCTTGAGTCCAACTTCTTTGGGACTCTCTGGGCTTCCTGGACTTCCTGGAAGTCTATTTCCTTTGCCAGATTGGGGAAGCTCTCCTTTATTATTTGTTCAAATAAGTTTTCCACTTGTAGCTCTTCCTCTTCCCCTCCTGGTAGCCCTATAATTTGGATGTTGGGATGTTTAAAGATGTTTGGATGTTAAAAATTCTTGTTTCTTCATTCTTTTCTGTTTGGTTGTTTTTTTCTTCCTTCTGGTCCACTACATTGATTTGAGTCCCAGTTTTTCTCCCATCACTATTGGTTCCCTGTGCATTTTCCTTCATTTCTCTTATTGTAGCCTTCATTTGTTCATCTAATTTGCAACCAAAATCAACCAATTCTGTGAGCTTCCTGGTCACCAGTGCTTTGAACTGTGTATCTGATAGGTTAGCTACCATTGCTTTGAACTGTGCATCTGATAGGTTGACTATCTCCTGGTTGCTTAGATGAATTAGCTCTGGGGCTTTGATCTATTCTCCCATTTGAGCCATTTTTGTTTAGGTTTTTTTTTTGCGGGGGTGGATCTGGTTGTGTCTGTTACGTAGTGAGGGGTGGAGACTTAGGTGTTCACCAGGGCAGGGCAGCCCAGTTGCTGGGTTGTGATGCTGGATGTGGGGGCGGGGTCCAAAAGGGAACAATGGCGCTTGCTCCACTCTCTCTGGGACTCCAGTCCCCTCTGCCACTTTCCACAAGCAAACTGGGCCCTTCTGGTGCTGATTTCCCTGTGGGTGGGCCTTTGCATGTTCTAGGACCCTGTGGGTCTTTCCAACAAACTCTCCTGTGAGGCTGGGATTCTCTCCCAGCATTTCAGTCCCCACAAGTATTTTCAATTGGTGCCTATAGGCTCCACTTCCCGGAGCCAGGGCCCTGCACTGTGCAGTCTGTCCTGCTGCCTGTTTTCACCTGGTTTATCTGCACACAAATGTGTGACCGCGGTCAGCCGCCTTGTGGGCCTCGCTTGGTCTGCTCGTTGCCTCCCCAAGCTTGGTAACCACCTTCTGTACACCTGGGGTGTGCCAACAGTCTCCTTTGCACCCAGGACCACCAGCTACCACTTTCTCCTGCGGTGACCCCTCTCCACCAGCTGCTGACTCTGCCCCTCTTACTGGTCTGGGTGAATCGTTGTCGGACTTCCATACAATTCAATTTTCTATCTGTTCTGGTTGGGTTTTTTTGTTCTATATTTTTGTTGTCCTTAATCTTGGTTGTGAGAGGAGCTACAGTGTGTTCACCTACACCTACATCTTGGCAGGAAGTCTAAAATCACTTTCTAAATGAAGCAGAAGAAAATGTCATAAACACAATTGTGTAAGAGCATGAATGATTTCCATTCTGAGTTTTATTATTTAAAAAACAGATGCCAGTATTCATATCATAATTACTAATAAAAGTATCTACCACTACATTTCTCTTTTGCATTTAATTTCCTTTTTCATTAAATTTATTGGAGTAGCATGGGTTAATAGGATTATCTAGGTTTCAATTGCACATTTCTATGATGAATGATAAGAAGATATGATGCACTGTGAGCCCACAACCCAAAGTCCAACCATCTTCTGTCACCATATACTTGGCCCACTTTAGCCCTAACTACCCCACCCTCCTTCTTCTGGCAACCACCATACTGTTGTCTGTGTCTATGCGTTTCAGTTTTATATCCGACATATTAGTGAAACCATATAGTTCTCAGCTTTTTCTGATTTAATTCAATTAGCATAATATTCTCAAGGTCCATCCATGTTGTTGTAAATGGCAGTATTTCATCTTTTCTTATAGCTGAGTAGTATTCCTTGTGTATATGTACTTCATTTTCTTTAGCCAATCATCTACTGAAGTACACTTTAGTTGTCTCCATGTCTTGGCCACCGTGAATAATGCTGCAGGGAACATAGGGGTGCATATATCTTTTCAGGTAAACATCTTAGTTTTTCAGGTAGATATCCAGAAGAGGGATTGCTGGGTCATATGGTGACAGTATTCTTAATTTTTTGAGGAAGCTCCATATTCATAGTGGTTGTACTAGTTTACATTGCCACCAGCAGTGAATGAGGGTTCCTTCTTATCCACAACCTCTCCATCGCTTGTTATTAATTATCTTGTTGATAATAGCCATTCTAACAGGTGCGAGGTGGTATCTCATCAACTTGCACTTCCCTAAGAGCTAGTGAAGTTGAACATCTTTTTCATATATCTGTTGTTCATTTGTACATCTTCTTGGGAGAGTGATGCGGATTCTGGACCATGGGGTCTGTGTGTTGTGGCTGTGGTGAACAAATTCACAGGGACGACAGAAGTCCTGTGGAGAGAAAGGGACAGCATGGCCACTCTCTAAGTGGGAGAGAGGGCCCTGACCCCTGCCTGGACAGGCTTTTATTGATTTTCTGGGTACATTACATTGAGGATGGTCCTCATTTACTATGCACAGGTTCCTATAGGTAATTACCTTTACAGATAACAAAGGAAAGAATGTTGCTAATTACTTCAAAGAGAAGGATGTTGCAGATCAAGAGGAAAAGTAGTTGAACTGGTTATACTCCATACTTGAGAGGTTTAGCACAGATTTTAGGAAGTTACTTTCAAGATATGCAGTAAACATTTGCTGCTTCAACTCAGGGTAAGGGTGTTTTAGTAAAAGCAAGCCTCATAGCAGCCTAGGTACAACGCAGGCCTGATTCCCCATGGGAAAACTGATCTGTGGGCCCGGATCCTGTGTGCTGACTCCATCCCCACTGGTTTTTCTGAGTTTGAAGCTGGGCTACATTCCCCATATCACATGGAATGGTTCCCTATAGGAGAGGTGTCTGTTCACGTCTTCTACCCATTTTTTAATTGGACTATTTCTTTGGTGTTGAGTTGCATGAGTTCTTTATATATCTTAGATAGTAACCCCTTGTCAGAGCTGTTATGAAAATATCACCTCCCATACCTTTTTGTTTTATTGTTGGTTTCTTTTGCTGTTAAGAAGCATTTTAGTTTGATATAATCTCATTCATTTATTTTTTCCTTTACTTCCCTTGCCTTTAGGATCAAATTCAAATCCTTGTACAACCAAGGTCTATGAGTTTATTGCCTATGTTTTTTTCTATGTAATTTATTGTTTCTGATGTTATATTTAGTTCTTTGATCCATCTGGAATTTTTTTTTTTTTGTACATAGGGACAAACTGTAATCTAATTTCATTCTTTTGAATGTGGCTTTCCAACTTTCCCAGCACCATTTATTGAAGATGATTTCCTTTCTTAAGCATGTTTTTGGCTCCTTTGTCAAATATTATTTGCCTGTATACATGCTGTTTTATTTCCAAGCTCTCAGTTCTCTTCCATTGGTCCCTGTGTCTGTTTTTCTGCCAATACCATTCTGTTTTGATTATCACAGGTCTGCAGTATAAATTGAAGTCAGGTAATGTGATACCTCTAGCTTCATTATTTTTGCTCAGGATTGTTTTGGCTATTCAGGGTCTTTGTGGTTCCATACAAATCTGATGATTTTTTTGTTTTGCTTTATTTCTTTTAAAAAATACCTTTGGAATTTTGATGAGAATTGCCTTAAATCTGTACATTGCTTTGGGTAATATGGCCATTTTATCTGTTTATTCTTCCAATCCAGGAACACAAAATATCTTTCAATTCTGTTATGTATTTTTTCAATCTCTTTTAATAATGTTTTGTGATTTTCAGTATGTAGGTTTTCACATCATTTTTTAAGTTTATTCCCAGGTATTCATTATTTTTGTTGAAATTGGAAAATGAATTTTCTAAATATTTTTTGCTGAAGTTTCATTGTTAGCATATAGGAAAGCAATAGGTTTTTATACATTGATTTTGTATCTTGCATCTTTATTGTATTTATTATTTCTAATAGTTTTTTGGTAGCGTCTTTAGTGTTTTTTGTATACAGAATCATGTCATTTGTATATAGAGTGACACTTTTACTTCTTCATTCTGAATTTAGATGGCTTTTATTTTTTCTTTTGCCTGGTTGCTTTGGCTAGGACTTCCAAACTATGTTGAATAAGAAACAATAAAACAAACAAGCAAGCAAAATATAACCAGAGACATTGAAATCAAGAACAAACTGACAGTCACAAGAGGGGAGGTGGGAAGGGATAGTGGGGGGGAAATGGGAGGGTTTTCAAGAACAACTATAAAGGACACATGGACAAAATCAAGGAGGGTGAGTGACATCAGGGGTGGGAGGTGGGGATGGCCGGGGTGGGGGGAAAATGAAGACAACTGTACTTGAACAATAATTTAAAAAGTTAAAAAATAAATAAATTTTAAAAATTGTGAGAGTGGGCATTCTTATCTTGCTCAGGATTTTAGAGGAAAAGCTTTCAACTTTCTATCACTAAGTATGATATTGGCTAAAGGTTTATCTATATGGCCTTTATTATATTGAGTTACTTTCCTTCTATACCTGTTTTATTGAGTGTTTTAATCATAAATGGATGTTGTATTTTATCAAATGCTTTTTCTGCATCTATTGATAAAATCATATGATTTTTATCTCTTTTTTAGTTGTTAATGTAGTTTATCATGTTAATAAATTTGCCTATGTTAACCATTCTTGTGCCCCTGGAATGAACTCCACTTGATTGTGATGTATAATTTTTTTTGTTTTATTGTATCTGCTACATAGTATTTTGTTTAGGATTTTTGCATCAATAGTCATCAGAGATATTGGTCAGTAGTTTTCTTTTTGTGTGTTATCCCTGCCAGGTTTTGGTATCAGGGTTATGTTGGCCTCATAAAATGTGTTAGGAAGTAATGCCTCTTCTTCAATTTTTTGGATGAATTTGAGAAGGATAGGTATCAAATCTTCTTTGAATGTTTGGTAGAATTTGCTAGTTAAGCCATCTGGTCCTGGATGTTTATTTATTTTTTTTGGAGGTTTTGATGGTTGTTTCAATTTTCTCACTGTTGATCAGCCTACATAGATTTTTCAGTACTTCATAATTCAGTCTAGGAAGGTTATATATTTCTAGGAACTTACTGATTTCTTCTAGGTTACTAAACTTGGAAGCATATAGTCTTTCATAGTATTCTAGTCATCCTTTGTGTATCTGTGATGTATGTGGTAACCTCTCCTCTTTCATTCTGATTTTATTTATATAAATCTTTTCTCTTTTAAGCAAAAAAAGAAAAGATATTATGTAGTGAGCCTAGCCAGGCATTTGTCAGTTTTATTAATCCTTTCAAAGAACCAGCTCTTTGTTGCATTAATGTTCTGTATAGTCTTCTTCTATTTCATTCAATTCCACTCTAATTTTCATTATTTCCCTTTTCTGCTGATTTTGGGTTCCTTTTATTCTCCTTTTTCAAGTTCATTAAGGTGTAACGTTAGGTTGCTTACTTGGGATTTCTCTTGTTTCTTGAGATAGGCCTGTAATGATATACTTCCTCTTATGTTTTTACTGCATCCCAAAAGTTTTGATATTCTCATTTCTCTATACATATCTTTTGGCCTTACCTTTTATTTTTTCTTTGGCCCAGCCATTTTTTAGTATTATATTGTTTAATCTCCACATATTTGTAGGTTTCTTTTTGCTGTTGATTTCCAGTTTCAAAGCATCATGGTCAAGAATATACTTGGTATAATTTCAATCTTCTTGAATTTGTTGAGGCTAGTTTTGTTACCCAACATATGGCCTATCCTTGAGAATGTTCCATGTGCAATGGAGAAGAATGTATAGTCTGGTGTTCTGCAATGAAAGGCTCTGTAAATATCAATTATGCTCATTGAGTCTAATGTGTCACTTAAGGCCAATATTTCTTAATTTTCTGTTTGGATGATCTGTCCAGGGATGTCAGTGGAGTATTAAGGTCCCTAACTATTGTGTTTTGGTCTGTTTCTTCCTTTAGTTCTATTAGTAGTTGCTTTATATATTCTGGTATTCCCTGACTGGGTACCTGTATATTAAGAAGCATTATGTCTTCTTGATGTAGTGTCCTCTTTATCATTATAAAATGTCCATCTTTTTCTCTTGTTACTTTGGTACCTTGAAGTCTAATAAGTATGGCTATACCTGCTTTCCTGTGGATGTTATTTTCTTGGAGAATCATTTTCCACCCTTTCACTTTGAGTCTAACTTTGTTTTGCAGCTGAGACGTGTCTCCTGAAGGCAGCAGGAGTAAAATTTCTCAAGTGTAATTTCTTATACTTAAATATACATTACATAATTATTTTATCACTTCCCTAAGTAAAAAATATTTCAGAGTAATAGTGTCATAAACAAAACACTGTTTGTCTTACAGATGAATCTGAGTTAATAAAGATAATTTTTTTCAAGTATAATTTTTTCAAAATTGGTAAAGTTAATTTTTTTTAGTTTACTAAATGTCTGGGCTTAACACACAGGTGTTCTGATCTTAACATGGAGTTCATTTTTATAGTCCTGAAAAATAATGTCATATTAATCTTCCTTATCCTATTCACTGACATTTTACTCAGATGTCAGTTAAGACCTTCTATAATATATTCTTTCTCTACACTATTGCTTTATTTTGTTAAATTATAATTATGGAATTACCTTGCTTTCATTTTCCCCACCTTCTACTCTTATTGTAAATCACTTAAAGGCAGGGATTCTTTTTATATTACTCTTAACAGAGTCTTAAATTAGGCCCTTAAATTAATAGCTTCTCAGCAACTTTTACTGATTTGAAACTTATGCAAGTTATGCACTTTTTTCCTACAGAGCTGCAAAGCTACATTTTTAAATAAATTTAGTCATGAAAATGATCTTTTGTTCAAATAAAGAATTTTTTTGTTAACCCTATTGTCCACTTGCTAGGTTGGGAAATGATGGGTAGTACTGGTTACCATCCACAATTTTTCATCCATCTCTTGTGTCCTCTTTCTTTCAAGAGGCATCTGTACATATGATATACTTTTGAGATGGGCTTATGTGAGACAAGAGCAAATACCATTGTCAATACCTCAAACTCCAAACACAACCTATGGTGTTTGACTGACATGACATACGCCTTTAACGAGAGCTATTTTACAGAGACTGTAGGGAAGAGACCAGCAGGCAAGCTTCAGACAGTGACTGGCATTCTTTTGACAGTTGCATTCAACTCTAGCTCAAGTCAGCTTATGTTCCTACTTCACACAGATTTCTAATTTACAAGTGACTAGTACTTCAGGAAAAGAGGGAAGAGAAAAGGAAATATTAGCAGAGCTTAGGGAAGCACAGTAGTGCAGTTTAAGTGCTTCACTTTCTTCTGGAAAAAAACACTCAATACTTGTATTTTTACTTTAGATCCAGTTAAGAAAAGTAGAGCGGAGATTGACTTCTGTTATTTTGGCCTAAGATTCATTTCCCACTTTCTTTTTAATAACAACACCTTTGTTTTCCTTTGGGTAACCACCATGGCCCCCATCCTCAGCCCCTGAATCTTCAACCAATAAACACCCTGTTTCTAGAAGCAAGTGCTAACCCCATCTAGTGTATCAGTTTATCCCATTCTTCATCAGTTAGGAAGCATTCATCTACAGGGAAGTAGGTAACCAACAAAAAGTGACAAATCATAATTAAATAACTAATTCCAAGCTAGTTCATCAGCTTTATAATTTCCAGCAGTTGCATAGAAGTCCATAAGATTCTCTTAGCTTTTGCATCATCATTACATGACTATATCTACAAGCAAGAAGTGGGGGAAGAGTACATGCTAGGGTGGAATGAAAAGATACTCTTCTCAAACTCAATCTCATGTTTTATCCCAGAGAAAAACAGTTGTTAGAAATCTTCTAGAAGACTTTCACTTACATCTCAATATTCATAACTGGGTCATGTGGTTATTCTTAGTTACAGTAAGAAACAGAAAATCAAGTACCTGGCTTATTGTGCTTATACAGTGGGAAGCATGTGAAGAAGTCGAGGGGAAGAGAGGTTGCTGGAAATCACTGATGGGCAATCATCCAATGTTATCTGCAATGTATTCCTTTGGCCACAGGGATTGTCAAGGATGGGCATGTAAACCAACCCAGGCCAATGGAGCTATATGAGCTCTCCTAACTAATACGTATTTAACCAATTTTATGTCTTAACTAATACTCTTCTTTCCTTCAATAAAACAGTGACTGGTAACCATACACCATAAGTGTGGTCTGTCTAGTTTAACAATTTTATTATCAATAGTCATCAATTTTTCTTCTGAAATTCATTATAATCATAATAGAAATCATAAAATTCTATTAAATATTGAATATACTAATGAAACATGAGTGAAAAGAAAAGAAGGTGTCATTTTTATGAAAAGTTGAAGGCCTTTAAATTAAGAGACTAGATAAAAGAAAATCATACAGACTTAGATATGGATGAGACATTGTTTATAAATAGAAGGAAAATTATAATACTCCATAAAGTGTCTGTCATCCAGACAGTACAAGTTTATGTTTCACTTTAAATATAACTAAATTGAAATTATAGATGTTCCATTGTCAGATTTATGCAAGAATGAAAACATGGAGATTTAATCAGAACTGAAACACACAACCCCACAAAAACTGGATTCAGTCCTGAACCAAATATAAGCAAATAAGTACACTGTATTGGTTTATTATCATTTCTGTAAATAACTATCACAATTTAGTGGCTTAAGGCAACACAAATTTATTATTATTTTTAGTTCTAGAGTTCAGAAGTCTAAAATCAAGGTGTATGCCTCAATTGACAGGATGATATTTCTTTTAGAACCTTAAAGGAGAAATCTGTTTCCTCCGCTTTTGCAGTTTCCAGAGGTCATCCACACATCACATTTCCTGTTTCTGATTCTAAGCTTTCCCCTTCCCTCTTATGAGGACTGTTGTGATTACATTGAGCTCACAGTGCTAATCCAGGATAATCTCCCCATATCAAGGTCCTTCACTTCATCACATTTGCAAAATTCCTTTTACCACCTAAACTAACATGCTCAGAGGTTCTAGGGATTAAGATATGGAAGTCATTGGGGGTCATTATTGAGTCTATGACATTCTCTTCTCCATTTAGGCCAGTTTACATTGATTTCCCATATTTTAACCAAAATATTTGTGAGTGATACAGCATGTAGGTTTAAATGGACTAGTCAGAAGTTGTCAAGAATAAGAACTGATGAAATGTAGTAAAGAGAAGAGAAAAAGAACAAAAGAACACGCAAGAATTAAGAATAGCAAAATGAAGTCTACTTAAAAATTATGTGAGCATAGAATAAAATATAGAAGGACAAATATCTTTCAATAAGGTAAGATCCCCATCAAGAGTTGGAGACAATAGGCAAAAGGTGAAACAGAAAGAGAAAGAATTCCAGAATATTATTTAAATAATAATAAACAAAAAGAAATTAATTGTAATAAAGTTAATAAGGGTGCTGTTTTAAGAAATAAAAATTTATTTTAGAGTGTCCTTCTAAACTGAAGTCATAATCAAGTACAATGTTAGTGTAAATGGACCTTATCAAAGTCAAATTTGCTCTTTCCATATCTTATATCTTTCTTTTCTCTCTTCTACAAAAAGAAGAAAATATTTTGGTTACCTCAAACCAGTTTCAAATTTAGGGAGGAGTCCTGAGTTGGCAAGTGGTTCCTCATTAAGATTACAAAACAAGGTAAGTTCCAATGTAACTGATGGACATAAATTGTATTTAACAATCAATCAGTAACAAATTAATGTTTATAATAAGAAGACCACTGGAGCAGGAAAGTTACCTTCTACCTTCCTTCCAAGAGTTATAGACAATCTGAGAGATGTACAGTATATAGAGTTTCACTCCCCCTGCCCAGAGCAGGTAATGCATAAACATACTAATTAAATGAAAATATAAAAGTTCTTCCATATCTTACATTTCTATTATATTACATGTCCAGAGATGTTTTTCAGAGAAAAAAAAAAAGAGAATAAGAGGGGGAATCATCTCAATACAAGGAAACAATATCATATACTAGGACTTGAAACACAGAGACGTCATTAAAGAAACTCATATGTTCATCATTTAGCTTATTATTTTTTAAAATGCAGTGAGGATTTAGCTCTTGCTCATGCCATGGAGGAGACAGAACTCTCATCCATGCACTCATTCATCTGTATCTCTGGCATCCTGTCAATGCCTAGCTGCCTCGCTGGCTCCTCTGCCTCTAGCCAGCAGTCAGGGAAAGGCATGAAGGAGCATAGCAGAAGTTTTAGGGTTCTTGATGGGCCTGCCGTGGCATACATCATTTCCTCCCACATCCCAGTCATCAGAACTCAATCACATGGCCCCACTTAGACCAACCAAGAGGCTAGGAATTAGGCCAGCAATTTTCTCAGGAACAGTTTCCATTCCTTTTAATTCTCCAAAATGACCATTCAATCCCAACAATTCTTATGAATCAGTCCATGGCCACCTAGCACTCACTGCAAAATGAAAAATTGCAATTTCTTCTGACAGTCTTTTCTGGTCTAGGGAGATTCCTGTTGTGTCTAGACTAACCTCACAAGGAAGCGAACCATTTTCTTCTAAGCCAATACGATCTATGTAATAATTTGTGTGGCAAACACCCTCAGAAAGTGAGAGGGTCTTCATGACCGTAAATCCCCATCCAGCCTGAAACAGAGAGCTATATCTAATTTTCTTCTTCTGACCCATATACGACTCACAAATCCACAAATAAGAAACATAAAAGCTTATCTGAGGGGAGGAGGAATATTACCTTTAAATCTTGTTCTTGATTAGATTGTGCCACTTAAAAATCAATGACAACAGAAGTTAATTTCTGTACTAACTTATGAATAAACGTTCCTGTTGTGCATTAATTCAATGACACCATGGCCTGGGCATTAGGCTAGGCACTAGAATACAATGGTAAACTAGACTACAGGAGACTCTACTTTCGCAGAGCTTAAGATCTAGTGTGAAAGACAATTAATTAAAAAATAATAAATAAATAACAGTCATGACAAGTTTGATTTCCTGCTTGCTCCTTAGCCTTGGTCATCTTGCCCACCTCCAACTAGAATGAGTAGTCAAGTTCATATGTATTCTTACCATGTTTCTTTCCTGAATGTGACATTGTCCATTTCAACTGATTACTGACTGCCTACATAGGTATGTACATATTCTGCTGATACCATAGCTATCCAGAACTGATCCAATCATTTCCCGAAACAAACTGAGTTTTCTCATGTCATTTCTTTCAACTCAATTAATCATATTAACTCCCTTTCAGGTTATATATCTCTAAGTTTATGACTATTGACTCTCTTTAAGCTGTTCCTTGTTCTAAGATTCCACTGAGCAGTCATTTCTCAAATGTATGTTACTCCCTATGAAGGCTACATAAACTAAGCAAAGGAAGTTAATCCCAAATTCACTCCCAGTCCTTAGAACATAATTTCAAAATAATTTTCACACTAATCAGAGGATTTGTGGTATCATCTTTGCACATGGTAGATAGCAAATATTAGCTTACACATGTGTTCCATGTTGAGACTATCCACACCACTTGTTCTTTTCCAGGAATTGTTAATACACACACACATACACACTCACCTCACATTTTACTCAACTATTTATCATCATCTTCTATTCAGGCATCATATCTGAGAAGCCCAACATTGTATCTTAACTCTGAAGAACTGAACAGTAAGAATAAGTGAAAGTCAAATCGAGTGGTTGGTTGGTAGGTGTTTTTAATCATTTTATTATTGCTTTCTTAAAGTTGTCAGTGTACAGTCTTGAACTTAGCAGGCATAGTAGTTACCGGGCAAAGAAGTTGGCATATCTTCCAGTCTTGTTCAGATGCTAGTTTGCAATAATTTTCTCAAATCCACAGGGGATGTTTTGGAGAAAAGCTGTGAGACAGCTAATCAGAAAAAGATATTCTATTGTTTAGTGATATTACAGCACAGCAGAGGCTCCTGGGGGATTTGGCAGATGCCCCATTGGCTGATTCATTTTAACAGGGTTGAATAAAGCAGAGAAAACAATTATCAGAGGAAATCTCACACTGGTAATTCTTGAAATGAACTCAGACATGTGTTTTCTAATTTCTGTGCACTCTTATTTTTTAAAGAATTCACTTTTATTTTATTTTCCATTTCTTTTCTCTAGTTTTATATTCCACATCTATCACCATCTAATATTAATTTAACTTTTACTATAGGTACGGAAATATTGACAAAGGATATAGAGACATTTGGAAAACACAAGTTTAAATAAAAACAATTCAAGTTAAATTCCTTAATGCTTCCTATTTCTTTCTAGGTGTAAATAGATGCCATGTATATATTAGGCATTGCTTTTGGAACATTACCAACCAGAATGTTGCCATAGCAACCTCAGCCACCAATAACCTCCATGAGAAATGAATTCCCAATGGATATGGAGTCCTTGGCAGTTTACACAGCACTTTCAAGCCTTAAACGCACTCATTATTTATTATAGTCATGCAATTAAGTAGGGCTGTTAAATCATCCTTATTTTCAAATGGCAAAGAGGTTAAAAGAGTTGTCAGGGGTCATGTTTACAGGTAAGTGGATCAAAACTGAAAGTCATGTCTCCTGATCCTAAGAATTATACATTTACAAGAGTCAGCCCTATTGAAAATAAGAATATATCTGTTTCTAGAGAAATTATTTTTAAAATGTGCAAATTATAAAATGATCTAACCTAACATTCTCTTTTTCTTTGTTCTTGTTAAGGTAAACTTAAGGTCTTAGAATCTGCAGGTATGGGGGCTCTGTCCGTCCTTGCTAGCTGTGATTTGAACAATTAGCCACGGTGAGCTCATTGGCAGACCGTCTGTCCAGAGTCACTGACCTAAACCACCACTCACAGCTTGTCAGTTACTGTAGTTCAATCTCTGAGTTGGGACTTTCTCTGAAAAGAAAAAAAAAAAAAAATACAGCATCTTCTTCAAGATGGAGACATGAAAAACTAAAATTTTATAAGAGGGATAAACATGTGAGAGAAGATAAATGTTCTACTTATAAATTAAGAATGGTATCAGTGAATCAAGCAATATCTATGAACCAGTGCTTCTCAACTAGGGTTTGTTTTGCCAACCAAGGGACATTTGGCAATGTCTGGAGATAGATTTGGTTGTCACATCAGGCATGTAGAGGCCAGGGATGCTATTAAATATCTCACGACATCCCCCACAACAAAGAATTATTTGTTCTTTAGACCCATATTCATTATTTAGACCCATAATGTCTATAGTGAAAGTGTTGATAAATCCTGTAATTAGCAGTGTAAATAATTTAATTTTTATGCATTTAACTATCTTGTAAATGTGATTTGTGCACTGTTTTGTTTAAAGTTTGGGATTGAAACACTTTTTATTGAATTTATTGGGGTGACATTGGTTAGCAAAACAATACGTATTTCAAGTGTACAACACAATAAAACATCTCTACACACAGCATTGTGTGCCTATCATCCCAAGCAAAGACTTTTTCTAGCCTCATTTTCCCCTGATTAAAAACACTTTTTAAAGAAATTACTAAACATTTCTTCCATGTCCATCAGAGAAAAATTAGAAAATCCAAAGAAGCATAAAGAAAAAATATGAAGTCATTTATATCTCACAGTCTAGTGATAAATACTGTTATTTCTCTATGGCCTTTTCTTACAGACTCTATCATATGCAAATATTCACATATATACTGACACTGTGGGACACAAACCAATTATATTATACTTTCCTATAATTTACCAATAATCCAGCATGCCTAATAAATCAAGATTTACCAGATTGTATTTAATGACTGACTAGTATTGAATGTACGTATATAATAAATTATATTAACTTACCTCTTTTTATCAGCTATTTACATTAGCTTCATTATTTCTTGCTATAATAAATAATATTATCATGTATATACTTATGCATAAATTTTAGTATAAATGTGTGATTATTTTAGCATATCCTACAAACACTATTTTCAGGTCAAGGCATATATGAAATTTTATGTGGTATATTTTGCTCAATTTCAACATATAAATGTTGCACTAATTAACAAAGTTATGATTAGTGTCCATTGTAAACACATTTAATGGCAGGTTGAAAATCATTCCCTCAACTTCTATTCCAAAATAGAAAAATAAAAGATCTCGTGTGTATGCATATGTATGGATTAATGCTCTGAGTCTATGATCTTCCTCATATAATCATCATTCTCAATTTGTGGAGCTAAATAAGAGTTTGCTCCAATTCCCAATTTGTGTTATTCCAAGTCAATAAGTTTTTAAAAGGGCTGACCTTGATATTTATCTCCACTTGGGTACTTTCACAAAAGGAGAGATATGATTGAGATCAGAATTCAGTAGAAGTAGAACTCATGGCAGAAATTATGTAATCCCCTCAACCACCCCCCAAAAAAATATTGGAAATTGTGCTGATTTTCCTATTGTTTGTAGGATATGGTTATAAGGCTTTTTTTTTTTTTTTAATTTATAAAAGGAAAGCCTTCACTGTTATGCTGCAAGATTTGGGCACACGCAGACCATTTGCGTTTGGGTTACACATAAAAAATATATCCAGGGAGAGGAAAAAAAAAATCAAGGAAAATGTCAAGGCTTGTGCATTACTATTTGTTTTCCAAAGCCAGAGGGAAAATGCCACTGTGGCAGGAAGCAAAAATAGTTTGCCATTCTCCCCCATTGATGCTTGTTTGTTGAATATCAAAAAGAAATTTATAAAAAACAATTTAATACATTTGCTAAAAATTAACACAGGGATGGATTTTCAGCTAATTAACCTACTCTCAAAAAAAGGCGGTAGGGGAATGTTTGTGAATGCTGAAGCCGTAAGATTCACAAAAATGCAGGCAATGCTTCACAGTGACACCCAGGAGACCCATGTGTGACACAACGTAGAGTCTATGTGCATCACATTCTCCACAGGAACTAATTTCGAAGCACCAGAATGCTGTGAATTGGCTGTAAAACAATGTTGAAGAAACTCAACATAGAACAGAAGGCACACTTTCCTTCGGAAGAATGCTGATAAAATTTTAATGAACTAACATGTTGTCATGGGGATTTGTTGCTATTCATTAATTCATTGTGCAGTTCCTCTATAGTTTTGCTGAAGTTGAGTGACAAATTGTCAAGGAGCTGTTCTGGTGGTTTACAGCGCCTCATTGATACCCTAAACTTAGGGGGTCACTCTCGGTTATAGACTTACCCCATTGTGTGTGGGATAACATATTTTCAACACCATGTGCATTCAATTGTATTTAAAATGAAACTCCATCGCTAGGGTAGGACTTTGACTCTGCAAAACAGTGGAAATAATCACAAAATGATCGACAGTTCTCATCACAGATGGGGGCTATCATAGAAGCCAAGCCTGGGGAATCTCTACCATACAAAATAGTCAACAGGCCACCCATGCATTAGGGTAAAATTCTCAATACAAAATAAATTCAGTCATAAAATCAAAGAATGACAGAGCTTCGAGGGACCTCAAAATTAGTTTAAGTGGCTTGTTTTATACAAATGAGAAAAGTGAGGAGGCCCGGAGAGATAAAGAGTTATAAAGGAGGTGAGTGGCACGGCAAAGATTAGAAACTAAGTATTTTGACTTACTTCAATTTTTTTTTATCATAAGGCCTCGCTGGGTTTCCTCTCTTGTTCTTTTCACTTCCAATAGCTTTGATGTTTTCCCCTCAAAATTAGCCTAATGGCAAAATAATGTGAAACACCATCCCTGGGGCCGAGGAACACAGCCAGAGGTGGCCTATCTTCCGCTCTCACATTGCTTTGTAAATGCACACAAATGTTATACTATAAAGAACCAAGTTTATATTAACAGAATTTCCCAAGTCTCTAAGCATCCATTTTAGGGTGCTCTATGAAGATTTGGAAACCTTGTCCAATACTTTTATATCCCCCTTGGCTACACACCCAGTCTATGATAATCAGGTGAGATGATCAACCAAAAGCAGCCACAGTCCAGGTTCTGACATGAGGGATGTGTCCTTATCATGGTCACCATCAAACAACATTGATGGCACGCAGTTCCTGCTTCTGTGCCTTGGTGGAGGCCAGCTGAAGGGACGAGCACACACCATTCTGTGGGGACAGTGGCACTGAGGAGCAGCCAGGCGTGAGAATACCCACAGCTTGGCTCTAAACATTCATGTCATATTTGAAGAGACAGCCAAAGATCAGGGCCGAAGAGGTTTTTGCTTTTGATTTTTATCCTATTCTCCTCCCACCTGTGAACTGTTTTGAGGATATTAGTTTTATATAAATTTGTTTGACTTCCCACTTCTGCAGAACACTGAAATTCAAATTCATTAACATGCAAATGTACTAAACGCCCAAAGCAAAATGCTAGGGAAGAAAATATTTTTTTTAAATTTAAGAACTCAGTATTAAACTCCAATAGCCTCATTTTTTATTTTAATTCTAAATACTTGCTACTCAATACAGCCATTGGACCATCAGTATCATCTGGGATCTGCTAGAAATACAGAATCTCAGGGCCCACCCCAGACTTGCGACAAAATCAGAATCTGCCCTTTAATAAGATCCCCAGATGATTCATATGCACATTAAAGTTTGAGAAGCTCTGGGCTACATACATAATACCAACGGAGGATTCTTACATGTATAACTAATAACACACATAACACGTAACCCAAACAGTGACACTTACTAGTATCTTACCTCTCTGTTTTTCCCAGCAGGCAAGAATAATTACTACTGTATTGCATTCTACTTTTTAAAAGAAGTTTCTATTGTTACATCTAAAAGCTTGTTTAACTGGTATTGTGTACATAATGCAAATATTTGCTATTCCTGACTTCCTCACAATAAATGTGATGTTTGTAAAATACTAATGCAAATTTATTTGCTAATGGCTATATTCAAGCTATAGCAGCAGCTCACATGCGCTGGGGGCTCCTTCTGTGCCAGACACTGTACAACATAGATTGTGTACATCACCCAAGTTAATCCTCTCCGCAACCCAAAGACATGGGTGATAATATTAGCCTCATTTATAGAAGGAGAAAGTAAAGCCCAGGGGTTAAGTAATCTGAGAACACAGTTAGCAAGTAAAAGTGGAATCTAAACCCACAAAAATGGAATCTGCCATACACCATATTAGTTTTTGATTCAGCCACTGGAACTAGACAACAATGCCTAGACCAAAACATAAGTATTTCTTCATCCTAACATTAGTCTCTAGCCATGACATTTTTATTTTTAGAAACCCTGACTAATAATTATATATCTGTTATAGCTGTAAGGGCCTTTTAAAAAAGAGAAATTAGTAATATATTAAGGAGCTAAAGAAAATTTCAAATGCTAATCACCAACTTTAAATAAGATGTGAACTCTTCCCAGATGATCCAGATGATAAAAATTATTGATAGCCTTTGACTTAGTAATTTTACCTGAAGCAAATCCACCCTAAAATGAAAATCAGAAATAAGTCTAAAATGAATCAGAAATAAAAGTTATTCCTCATAATCAGTTATGTCTTTTCAAATTTAACTAATATGAAATCTAAGATTAGAGGATTACTTAACTGCATTATTTATATTCATATATTAAAATATAAAATTATATTTGAAAAGAATTTGCTATGATATGGAATTATGTTCATTAAATGAAAAAGGTTGGGTGCAAAAAATTATCTACATAAAATGTGATATATTATTTTCTGATATATATGTTCTAAAAGTAATGATTTATGAATGTGTGTTATGTTTGTATGTTTTTTCTTTACATTTTGTGCATTGTCCAGAATAAATAGGCATTATTTTATAAGTAACTTTTTAATTTTTCAAACCAGGAAAATTAAGTTCTCTATTAAATACCAAGAGGCAGTTTTACTATTAGAATTTCACAAAATTCTTTTAAATTTCAAACATTTTACACTTTACAAAGCAGAAACTTTGGCTCATTCAACATTTTCCTGAGTAAACATACACAAGTAAAAAGCCTTGTTTTGAGATTGCCAGGAAGTACTTATTTGAAAATCCCAGGCTATTATATTTGTTAATTATGGGCTGCCATTTAGTTTATGCATATAGCAGATACTTGATACATAAAGTGCAGAGAGACTATGAAGTAGAGCGGAATAAAAGCCTAAGTAGATTTTAGCTGATGTCACTTCAGAGTTCTATTACGCCCTGTTTGCAAGCAGTTAGAGATTTAAAGCCTCATTATCCTTTTCTCATTTTAAGACAGATACAGTATTCACTTAAAAGTCCCCTTTATTTCTTTCCTTAAACTATTAACGGTCATGAGTGGTTGGAAACAAACTTCCCTTTGAAATTCTTGGTTTTGAATGCATGTTTTGTCATACACAAGGCACAGTCTCACCTCCCTTGTTTATATTCATTTCCCTGTCAATGGGCACCTAGTAACTTTCCAAATAATTTCATGAGTACACACATAGTTTCCAGGTGCATTTTTCCCCCAAAGATATTACAATAAACATGAGGCAGGTGAAAAAAATCACTGACAATCAAATTAAATTTGGATGATCTAGCCATTTTCAGCATAGAGTTATGTTCCAGAACCCTGTTAGCAAAACTTACACATGCAGTCAAATCCTTACTTTTTAAATTTAGATGCAAAAGAATATCCAAAGCAATGGATGACATGTCATCATGTGATTCTCTAATTAATTTGTTACAAGCCCCCACAAATAAAATAAATGCTGAATAATACACTGACTCCTGTTGTCAAAAGTATATGCCATCTCATTCCTGCCTCTCTGGCTCCTGACATTATTTTTTGGTTATTGGTTGACAGTTCAGTGCCCCGAATGTTGCTCTCGCTGTAGGGTTAGCAGGATAATTGACAAACCACAGGGATCGAATCCCTGGATTAGGATGACCGACTGTCAAAACAACCATGACATACTCTCACATCAGCTGCAACTGCAAGTCAAGGCTGTGAAGAAAACATTCACCTTGGCAGGGCCAGATGGGAGGCATTTAGTTTAAAATATTTTCCACTATAAAGTGTACTTCAGCAAGAAACAACAGCAATATATTATTGTTTTTAAATACAATTCATAAAATGATATAATACATTAAAAATATAATTCAGAGAAAAAATTCAGTGCTCAAAATTAATTGAAACATGGATTATAAATAAGCACCCCAGAGTCTTATTTCATTTACCTAATGTATCTTTTGAATTTCATTAACTTTTATTAGAAAAATGACATATATTTGGGAGAACTCTATACTAAAAGAATATATTTATTAAATAGTACGTATGTATTATATATGCACAGAAACAGATGAGTGTCTTAATCTATTTTTTTTGCTGCATGTATAATATTGTCTGAAAACTTTCTCATAAACTTTAAATAAAACTGATACATATAGGTAAGTTATATTAATAAGCAGCATTCCACAAGTTGTGATTATCGATTTGGGGGCTAGAAACATTTCCATCTTAAGCAACACAGTTAAAACTGTTTCAAAACTCTAAATTTGCCACTTTAAACATCGTCTCTAGACTTTCAGATCCTATCATAGATCTTTGAAATGACAGCTCAAGTGACATCTACTTATAATGCAGGCATATTCTCTGTATGAAAACATAGATTGCAAAACCGTTAAAGGGAAATTGAAATGTGAATACAAAAAAGGGTTATTTACTTAGTTCTGTGCCAACTAACACATGGGATATGGACACCTAGGATTAGAAAGATCCAATTATTTTTAAAATATAAAACTTAAAGAACTTACTCATGTACCACTTGGGTCTTGAAATATGATCAAAATAGTTTTGGAATAGTTAATCAGTATTTTTCCACCAGAGTTAAATTTTTCAAAACATTAAAAAGAAAGAGCAAGAAGCACAAGTGAATATTATTTACAGACAGACGCTTCAGTTTAAAAAATACTGAAGTGTTCAAAACAAGGATTGAAATAGATGGCTTTAAGTTATCCATTTTTATCTTAAAAAACTGACAGTTTTTGAAAGTTTCATTAACATTTGTGAATAAGAAAACAAAATCACAAAATTTGTTTGTGCCAAACAAGTCAGTCTTATTTATCTAGTACTATATCTCAAAATAGCATTCTGGAATAAACATTAAATCTCCTCATATTTTAATGCATATTTTGCTTAAAGAAAAAAGAACTTGGGTCTATAGTTGGAAGTAATAAGGTAAGCAGGGTATTCTAAAAGATACACTAAATTTTCAGAAACTTGTAACTGATAAATACCAACTTTAAAATAGACACTACAAGCAATCAGAAGCATTGTTTCCTAAGGTAGAACAACCCATAGACTCATACATACCTCAAGGTGATCTTATCCAGTGTTAGTTGAAAGAAAAGATACTGAAGGTGAGTTAATTTAATCTTAATCATGTCACCATCAATTTGGCAGGACAGGTATTAACACCATTTCTTTGAGGTAAGGAAATTGAGATGTTAAATGACATTTACACGTTCCAGAGCCAGGACTTGAACCCAGTTCAAGTAAGGCACATTGTTCCTTTTCCTAGAACATAATTAAGGTGTGTTCTCCCCCACACATAAAAGTGGATGTTCTTTCATAGTGCCAATTTTCTTTATTCAGTCATGGATTTTGTTCAATATACACATCATATCAGGACATTTCCAGTAAATTATCCGAGAGCCAACAAAAACAGACTTGTAGAAACAAAGACCAAAATATCGCTCACTGGCAGAGCAGAGGGGGTGGGGGAATGGGTGAGAAGGGTGAAGGAGGATATAGTCAATAATATTGAGATAACTTTTCACAGTGAGGGATGATTACTAGAATTAGTGGGGTGATCACATTATAAGGTTGAAAGATGTTGAATTGCTATATTGTATACCTGAAACCAGTAACTAGTATTGTATAGCAACTACACTTAAATGAAGAAAGAGAAAGAAAGAGAAAGAAAGAAAGAAAGAAAGAAAGAAAGAAAGAAAGAAAGAAAGAAAGAAAGAAAGAAAGACAAACCAGATTATTTGGTGGCAATAACAGTAAATGTTTAAGAATATCCCAATAATTACTTTTGCCATCTTTATAACAAAGATAAGAAAACAATTGGTACACAACATCACTATATACACTACTGCTTCCCAATTTTACAGATGAGCAATACAACTTCAAATTTGTTCAAGATGATCCCAGGGTCATAATATTATAATGCAAAAAAAAAAAAAAACAGGAAGACTCTTCCTTCCATTAAATTAGCTTGTTCATCCATGAAGTTCACAACATTATCACATTACCTCTATATTACCTTTACCATATTTCTCTCTATGATGGAGTTTAAATATTAAGGTGTTGCACCAATAGAAACCCTTAAACTTGATTAAGAAACTGTTCTCTCCCAGGCTAGGCTATATTTTAACTACTGAAGAACAAGTAAGCAGTTATTCAGCTTTTTGCATTCTTCAGTATCAACCTATGCTTAATTATCACATTTGTGTTACTCCTAGCAAGTGTCTGACACACAGTAGGTGTTCAACAACACTGTTTTCTATTATTTTCTTTTTCTTGAACACATGGCTGAGATTTTTTTAATCACACTATGAAAATTTTCTTGATTAGTAGGATTTTCCAAATCAAAAATTAAGTAGCAACCAAAAAATATATAAAATTGATGTCAGGTGACAAGAGGTATAAAATTCATGCTCACAGCTATTCTCTGGTGGGCAAATAATTGATTCTGTTGGAGGTCAGGGTTTTAATATTTGTAGGTATCATGAATGAAATTACTGTCTATCCCAACTGAAAATAAGCTTTCTAATAAAGACAAGTAATAAGAAAATGTTCAGATTAACACATCACGGATATGGCAGTAATGAAGAAAACAAAGTAAGAATTCTGAATAGCTTAGACAACAAACAAAAAGGAAACATTTTTGTTAATGAAAAAAATGTTTTTTTTAGCTATTTATAAAATCCTGATCTTGATCTCTACCACAATACCGTCAGAGGGGGAAAAATAATGGGGAGAGGAACAAACCTGATGAAAGAAATAGAGCAGTTACAATACCGCAATGGTGATTAAAAAAATTAAAAAAGAGAGAGAGAAAACAAAATCTAAATTACATATTGAAACCTAGAAAATGATCCTGAAGAGCAAGACCAATCCCTTCATTTAAATAGATTGCTAAATCCCCTAACAAAAGATTAGAAGAGATTAATAACGTCTATATGATCTGAACTTGTACCAATAAAGTTTGAGCTGTCAGGAACCTAGCGTCTGCATTTACGTCTTAGTGCCTCTCAGAAAAGTGTGGAAAGGAGCAGTGGAGAACTGCAGCCCCAGCACGGTGCAAAGCACAGAAAGGGCTGTAAGAATAGCCCACACCCCTCTATTCTTCATTCCTGTTCCCGGTCCTTCTACTTTCTTGAATGAAATACCGCAGAAGAGGAAGAGGACTGGAAAGAAGGACTCGAAGAAGGGGTGGGGGTAGAGGGGTTTAAGGACGGAGTTTGAATACCACAGACATCCTTTAGCTTTATGTCATTCTAGACAGAATATGTACATTGTAAATTTATATACCATATATACATAAATATATACATAAACATATTCATATATGCACATAACACACATATGCCTTTTAGGGATATAAAACACATGTTTGTATGTACACACACATCTTTCTTTATGTAAAGAAAATAACTACTAAAAGATTATTGTTATCATTTATGGGCATTTTCTTTTGGGTATGAACCAAAACATTACACTACCAAAGCAGGTGTACGCACCAATCATTTAGAATTTCTCAAGTTGATTTTTTGTGTGTATTTTTAAATGAGTCATAGGCAAGAAATTCAAATAAGCTTTAACTTTTACAGCCTGGGAATCAATATAGAGTCAGAAAGTTGGCTCGAAAATGCCTGAGGTTGCAAACAGTTGTTTAATGAGGACAAATGGAATAAAATTAAAATGCAGCCTAATAAAATACTTCTAAATACAATGTTAGCTTAGTCGTATGGCTCAAATAATATTTTTTCTCAAAGGAGCATAAATGCAATTTGCATAAAATAAAAATATAAATGAGTGAAAAGAGGAAAAACAGTATAACATTCTTAGCTATCATATTATAGTAATCAGGAAGACAGAAAAATATAAGATTATAAGATTTTTATTGTGATATCTCTTCATCTCTCCCCAACAAATATTTCTCATGCAAAATCAGGATCCTTAAGATATCAAAGAGATCTGGTTATAAGCCTCAGACAGAAAAAAGTTCAACTCTCATTTGTGAACTGGAGTTGGAAAAATTGGCATCATTGATGAAATTACTCCTAATTAGTTAATGAGCAATCTTAGAGCAGAACTCCATTTTTATAAAATTTCTTCCCAGAGTTGCCACCATCAGAGTATGATCGATGTAGAATATTCTGCTGGTAAGAGTGTAAAATGGTACATTCCCATTTTACATTCCAATTTTGGCAGTTCCTGGAGACCAGTTTTGCAATTTCTTAAAAAACTAAACATGAAAGTATCAGAGGACTAGACGGACAAATGTTGAGGAGTAGAGTCAGGGGATGATAACAGCCATTCGGGTTCTAGTGGAGATATGGAAAAGAGACAGAAGAAAGCCAATAGAAGAGATCATTTATGAGCATCCACAAGGGGAGTGGATCTTAGGGTTGTGAAAACATCCAAGTAGATCTGGGGGAAACCTGAAACCATGAATGAGAGTGCCTTACGTCCTTGGACATGGCATAGGAAAGACAGCAAACATCTTTGGGAAGACAGCCACTGGGTGTGATGCTATAGTCAACATGGCAGCAGGTGGAAAGTTACAAATAAATGAGGTACTTGTTTAGGTGGGTGAGCTCTGCAGAACCTTGAAGTTCCATAGTGCTGCAGAGGTAACAGCCTTGAGAGGGACAGGAAAGCTCAAAGACAATCAGAGTCCTGGAGCAGGTCCAAGATTAAGAAGACAAGAAAATATGTCCTGGCTCGTTCAGCTCAGTGGATAGAGTGCTAGCCTGTGAACCAAAGGGTCACCGGTTCAATTGCCAGTCAGGACACATGCCTGGGTTGTGGTCCAGGTCCCCAGTATGGGACACATGAGAAGAAACCACACATTAGTATTTCTCTCCCTCTTTTTCTCCATCTCTTCCACTCTGTCTAAAAATAAATAAATAATTTTTAAAAAGAAGATAAGAACAAAACAACTCTCAATATGTGTAAACTTTATATTGAGAATTCACCCAAGTGAAACTAAATATTAACCCTGAAGACACTGTTTAAAAAAAAAAGTTATTTTTATTTGTAATAATATCTCTTAACATCTCTTCACCTCCCATAAGGTACATGGAGTTTCAGAGCAAAATGACTAATCAAGTTTTAGAAACCAACATTCTTCCCAAATATTTTGTGAGATGTTTTGCTAAGCCAATGATCAGGTACAAATACGTGTAATATGTGGTCCCCGCCCTAAAGGAGTTGATAATATACTTCAGATGACCACACCTGCATTTTATTAACTATTTGGGAGAAGAATAAAACAAGTGAAAGTGTTGTTTGATACTCTCTACAGACGAGCAGTGCCAAGTGTTAGTGCTGAATGCTAGCACCATGCTGTGTGCGAGAGGAAAGTTCTAAAGTCCAATCCCTTCTTCACACTTCTCAGGATAAGCCACCCTGAATCTCTCAGAAAAATCAAGAGGAAAATGTAACCTAATAAACTAATCTCTACAACCACTCAGGTTATAAATAATCACTCTTGAAAAGAATAGCTTTTAGGGCTTTGGAGTTCTAGAAGTTTCTCTACGTGTGTATTTTTATTTTTGTACACACACAAAAGCCTCAGGGGGAGTACAGGCAAACCAGCAACAGAGATCCATCTTCTTTGACTCCAGCATGCTCACAGGTACACACTTTGGTTATGCTGAGACAAGGGACTTTTAACAGCAATAATTACTGTAATAATTTTCCCTTAAGTAACAGTTTGGCAGAGTCTATCTGACATGAACAATTCAATAGAGATATATAGATGTAGAGTATCTAGAGATGTAAATACAACTTTTTAAACTGCAAATACTGTGTCCAACAGATGATTCTGACCCCTCCCTCATCTTCACATACCCCTCCCTCTTCCACTAATAACTCCAAATTCATATGCATGTCTCAGAGATCACTTCCTTCTGAGATCAATACTGATATCTTTATTTGAAATTTCTATTTAGATGTTTCTTAAGCATCCAATTTTAATATGTTCAAAATTGGATCCTTTTATCTTTCCCCATAAAATGTCTTTTTCCAGTGTTATGTAGTTCTGACCACTGACCACCCAGGTGCTCACACCAGTAGCCCAGGAGTCATACTTGACACCTTCCTCTCCTTCACACACTCATACCCATTATCCAGTTGTGTCAATTTCATACTCAAACTATCTTAACTCCTCTGAGTTCTCTTCAGTTCCACTACCACCATCCTGGTCTACTTCACCATCAATCTAGATTCCTGTTAGCCTCGTAACAGGTCTGTCTAACACTAGTCTTGTCCACCTCTAATCTATTCTGCACAACTACTATACTCGTCTTTTAAGTCCAATAGCACCCTCCTACTCAAACTCCTAAATGAAATCTCAATGATCTAGGGTGAAATCAATCCCCTTGCCATTCTTTGCCTTTCAGATGTTTTGTGATCAAGCCATACCTGCATCTTTACCTTGTCTTGTTCCACTCCTATCCTCACTTAATTTGCTCAGCCATGCTGGCCTCTTTACATGTCCACTGGTCCCAAAGCTACTTTTCAAAGCCTCTGTGTAAAGGCTACTCTTTACCTTCCTAATTCTCCGTCAGCCTGCATGTGTCAGTCTCAACTCCCCTTTATAAATAGACTTTTCCTGAACTTCCATTCTAAATTACGTTGTCCATTATACTCTCCTATCTATCTAATATATTTTCTTTTATAGCAAGCATTCCTCAACATGTAATTATTTGCTTATTTGAATGCTTATTTATTTCAGTCTTTCTCACTATCTGTAGGTTTTATAAGAGCAAGGTCTCTATTTTGTAGAGTATTGCAACTCTGGAATCTGGCACAAAAAAAGTTTCTCAATAAATGTCTAATGAATAAATAAATGAATAAATCAACCAATAATAGATTAGTGAATTTTTGTCACCTGAGAGATGAATAGCAGCATTAGATTAGCAAAGTAGATTAAATATATAAACAGACAATAAAAGTTTCCTACCTTAAGGGAGGACATCAAGAAGACATGATCACCAGTTGACTTGAGAACTGGAACCTAGCAATCTGGGGCTCCTCACCACCTCCCTTGTCTTGGAATGTGAATTCCACTTACCTTCCCTGTCCTAAAAGCTACCCCAAGGACACAGCTTTGAGATCATGTTATTGAGACCATCTGGGAAGTACACCTGACTATAAACTTTTATGATTTGGGGGACAGAGGGTGGAGATCTATTGCTCTTGCAGCCACCAAAGATCAGCTTCCTGCCACCTACCATTCTGGAGTGATCTGACTCTTTTTGGGTCTCTCCTGCTCCTCTGGGTACAGCTGCCAGTTTTCAAACCAACACTACCCTGAAGCTAAGGGCACCAACACCCACATCCAGCTCCTCTAAAACCTAAAGGAAACCCAATCATTGAACATTTGATGCATAAATTATTACTGATACCTTTTCAAGATGATACCTTCATTAGATATGTGGAAACTCTAATTGCCACAATCAGCACAAAATTAGTTCACTTGGTAACTCATGTTAACATACTGGTAGTAAAATGTAGTATGTGATGATGTTGAGTATACATATTATTTTGTTACATTTTTTAGAAGTATATTTAAAAATACATTTCAAATCAGCCTTTCACAGAGTCCCTTTCAGGGCTTCCAGGAATAAAAGGTAAAATCCCTGCTGAGATCCCAGTATATTTCTCTATTGGAAAAAACAGCTGACAAAAACTTCCTCACATAAAATCAGGCAGTACTCGACAGGAGAGAAGAGTTAAAACATCGATGAGTATAAAAAAATCTTAGGTCAGCATTTATATTTCACAAATGTAGATACGGATAGTAAAGCTGTGCTAGGTGGACAAAATGACGTCTACAGCAATCCAATTACAAAGCAATTGACCATTCACCAAAATAAGAAAAGTGGGTTCTTAGAGATTTATTTTCATTAGTAGAAAAAGAATTAACATTTTAGTGCACAAAATGATGATAATTTTGCCTTAATCCCAGTATTTAGCCAATTTAAATCTCCTCTGATTAAAGATAATTCCGGCATTTTAAAGATCAAAGCTTCCTTGCTAGTTGATTAGTTCCCAGGCCCTAATTTTACACTCTTAGTCAAAACATACAGTCTTCACAAAGAAATCTAAATTTGAAAAAGCAGGTGTATTACCTCTTTCAACAAAGAGAACAAGTGTCCTTACATAAGATCAGTTTTTCAATAAATGATAAATGCTATTCAAATTACGTATTAATTATCCGACTCATGCCCTGAGGCTGGACCTCCCTGCTTTTCTTAACTTGCTAGGAACTGTTTCATTGGACACTAACCTGTAAATGTGCCACTGTTTCTCCAAACTCCAGAACAAGTAACAAATATCTCCCCCTCTATTACCCCACCTTTTGACATATGTAATTATCATTCAGGAGGGATTATTTCAAAATTGTCCTTCAAAATCCTTAATTCTATAAATGAGAAGACAGATAACTTGCTTTAAATCACATAGTTGTTTTTTTCTCCTCCTTGACTAACAAATACAAAAACTTAGCCTCCAGATGAAATCATTGCGAAGGGCCACTCCAGCCAGGGTTGCATTTGGCTCCAAAATGCAGGCTTTGTTTTACACCATTACTAGATGTCTCCTAAAATGTTACTTCACCTTCCTTTACCAGGTCCAAGGACCTAGCCTCTTCTCATTTTCCACAGGAAATCCACGTACCTTCTTTAACTGATACAACTTCTGTGCTTTACTCTCTCTCTCTCATAGGACTAGTAAATTATGTAGCTAACACTTAGATACACATAGTTTACTGTGGTCAGTGGCATCTGTTCACAAAGGGCAAAATCCATGCTACTAACTTTGTACAACATTCAGGACAAAGAGGCTGGCACTTATCACGTTTTGATGTGATTGACAATTCTAAGACCTCCTGGAAGATTTAAGAAAGACTCAGCATTTGTTGCTTCCATAAATTCTGACATGTGAGGGGATTCACAGGCTCCAAACCAATTCTGAAACTCCCTGATACCAATTCAATTTCTTACAATGTGAATATTCTCAAGTTTCCTTCTTTTTTCTTTACAGTGAAAGTTTTAGGAAGTTTATATGAATTAATAAAAATCCTGAGCTCTATGAAGCCACTCTAGCTTTGAACATGCTTTTATTGATCTTTCAGGTAAATCTACTGTGAATGTGATGAGCCAAGCCCAGATCACAAACTTCAAACAGAATTGAAGGTACCTGTAGAGAGTTATGCTGGCAGACAGGCTTTTACTAAAGCCAGCAGAGCAGAGGTGAGGATTTAAAAAAAAAAAAAAAAAAGTTGCTTAATTAACATTTTAGCTGTGTTGTAGGTTGAGTGATTCAAGGCAGCTTATTAAATTCTTTCTGTTGCATCCTGGAGGGTATCAGTTTTCTTTCTTTTCTATTTTACAGATGTAATCAATTAGTTTCTAATATTTCAACACATTAGCATAGGCAAAAATTTTAATACGCTGAGGTTCTTTTTATATTCACTCTTATGAGTCAGTTATCTACCTTGAAGATATCAAACAATTCTATTACAGCCAATGCAGTGGAAAAATATTTTCTTAGTTTTCAATTCTTAAAAACAGAGCATGTCTCAACCACTAGAGAAAATATTTTCATTCTCTACTTTGCATCTGGATGAAGGGAACAATGACATGATTACCCATTTGTACAGCTCCAAAATGCATCGCCTTCTCTCCACATGGAAGAACTGTGGCCATTCCTAAATGTTTCCACATACCGACACAGGTCCATCTCACAAGTAGGAATCCAGAGGCATCAGCTACTGGTGTTACTGTCATGTGGCCTTTTCTCTTGACCTGGACCTAATTTGAATCTGCACCCATCAAATAAGCCATGAAGTTTCTTCCAAGTTCATATGAATAAAACTTTGCCAATCATGCTAGGTCACAACACCTCAGTGAAAAGTTCAGTCCACAGATATATGTCATGGTCCAGAGTGCCTAGATTATGTAGCCTTATCTTGATCTCAAGCCATAGTGCAAAGGTGGCAAATGCAAGGTCCGAGGGTCGAATCTGGCCCTTTGCCTTGTTTTATCCAGCTGCAGTGTTGAGCTCCTTGCCCCTGGTTAAGGAGTAGTTAGGTTTATACAGTCCTAAAATTACATTTGGCCCTGCTGATGTTGCCCCTGGTGAAAATGAGTTTGACACCCCTGCCACAGTGTATGACCTTGGGCAATTCACTTTATCTCCCTCTGTCTGAGTTTCCTCATCTATAATACAGAAATGATAGTAAGAACTTTTCCCCTGACTCCCCCCGCCCCCCCACACACACAAAGAGCAATTGCTACAGCACATCCTTAGGAGGAAAATTGCCACTCACCACTTTGCCGTTACAATTACCTGTGCCTGTTATCTTGGCTAAGTGAATGGCCAGGAAGATTTTACTTTCTCATTCCAAGGTAAATCTTAATTGCTCCATATAAAAATAGAAAGGATATCAATAAAAATTATATTTTTAAACAGAAAAGTTGCTCATCACCTAGATTCAAATGTTATCAACTCATGGTAAGTCTTGTTTCATCTACTCCTATTCCCTCCCCCAGTTATCAAGGAGCGCATTCCAAATGTAGCATCACTTCATCTGTAGTTACTTTACTATGCCTCTCCAAAAGGTAAAAACAGCTCAAAAATAAAAACAACCACAAAACCTTATAACAACTAAAAACAATGCCTTAATACTTTCAAATATCCAGTTAGTGCTCAATTACTCATCATGTTATATTTGTTTGTGTGAATCAGGATCCAAATACGGCCCACATGTAGCAATCGAAAAATAAATTTCCTGAATCTCGTCTAATGTATAGCTTCCTTTCTTCATCTCACTAATAATTTATTTGTTGCCATAACTCAAAATTGGCTCTATAGATTTTCTAACAGTCTGGATTTTTCTTATTGTATCCTATAAAGCTTTTTTTAATTTATTTTTAAATGTATTCCCCTGATTTCTATATTTCTCATAAATGTGTAGTTAGACCTACAGGCTTGATGAGATTTAACAATATCTTTGGAAAGATATTTCCTCCAATAGGGGCTTGTAATATGTAGTTGTCTCTCTTTTTATAATGCACGTTAGCAACACCTAATATGTAATACCTAGATCTATTAATTCATTAGAATTTATAAAATGCTGATATTTTAATTTTATCATTTATGCCTCATTTATTAGATAATACACTCCTATAAAAAGAAATGTCCCTCTACCTATCATATACTTGTCCAGTAGTTAACTGTATAGAAAAGACAAAATAAATGCTCAATCCTATCCTCTGTTTATCCACTTTCAAAACTCTCCACCCTCTAATGATAACCAATTATTTCTTAATATATACTAAGAGCTCATGAATTTAACATATTTGATGTGTTTAAACCTATTGAATCTATTATCCTTAATAATGCTCAAATTGTCTCACACTTGGCCAGAGGAAGCCTTTCAAAGTTATCCCAAGTCTTTTTTTAGATACCTAGGAGTCTTTGATAGTTTCCTTCAGATGTGGCACAATAAAATATTGAGGATTATTTTGCACATTTCTACCCCAGACCTAGAATCCATATCTCTAAAGAATTCCTATTCCTTCCATTAGGAAACAGTATCATTGACAGAATACTCTACCTTATTTTCTCTCCTTCTTATATGTACCTGAGTGTGTGTTTGTGTGTGTGTGTGAGTGTATATACACATACATATATATGTATAAAACTGTACCATTTGAATGTTGCAACATCATCAGCTTACCATATTACATATTTTACCATACATCCTCTAAAAACAAAAAATGCATAATAGCACTATTACCTAAGATTAGTAATTTTTATATAACATTAAATATTTAGTCCATATTTAAATTTCTCCAATTCTCCAAATTTTATTCTTCTATAGCTGTTTTCTTTTGATCAGACCAGGATCCAATCTAGGTGTGCACGCTGCAATTGGTTATATTTGTTTAATATCTTATAATCTACAACTGTCTTGCTGGGTTTTTGTTTGTTTATTTATCTTCATGTTATTAACTCTCTCAAGAGCCCAAGAGAAATAGTCCTGTTGAACATTCTACCTTTTGGATTTTTGGATTGTTTAAGGCATTCTGTTTCATACATTGACTTTCTAAAAAAAATTTTTGCCTTGAGCTATCGAGGTTAGCCATGTATCTAAAACCTCTCCTAGAGTAATGTTGATATTTTTTTTCTGTGTAGAAAGTACATTTGAATTACAGGAATATTGTAGTTTACTGACATAGGATTATTGCTTTTTTAATGAGGTGCAAAGTGTTTTAAAATCTGTAATTCCTGATGTTTACATAATTACTTATCTTAAGGAAAATCAAGGAAAAAAGACCACTCTACTTGACCATTTAGATAAGAGTTTAACCCTGAGAATGTCTACAAAACACCTAAACAGAAGGTACAGAAGATGTTACAATGACAACAACCAGGCTCCTATCTGTTATCAAACTGTCTCTTGTATTTTAATTACGTAATAATTATTTTAATTATATATGCTTGCCTTCCTTCCATAATCTTAGATAGGTCTTTTTAGTAGGTCTCCTGAGCTTCCTTCCCTCCTTCTATTTGAAAAACATAAGGAACCTGATTTTAGTTCATTCTAACCTACATAGTAAGGCCATATATTTGCATTTTTCAATACCTCTTAAAGCATTTTTTCTAACTATTCCCATTAAGAGTTAACCAAGAAGTTTCTTGATTTTACAGATTACTGGTATCCACCCCAAGGGAGGGATCTGGGAAGGGGTATTTTGAATTAGTTCCCTAGGTCATACCCTATAGACAAGTCTGAGAAATACTACCCTAATGTGTAGCCCCTAAAAAGAAAACAACACAAAAACTAAAGCTTTTCTAGTATGGCACAGGGGTTCCAATCCAGATTTATGAAACCACACTACCTGGGTTCAGATTTTGTTCATACTCCTTACCAGCAGAGACACAATGCGTGAGTCTCCAGGTCTCTGCATTCTATTCTACGTGATGAAAAAAAGACTAGTGCTTGCCTCACAGATGAGAATCAAGCATGAGACTCTTACTAAGTACTTAGTGTAACCTCAGTAAATGTTAGTCATTCATTATCATTCATACTATTGCATTATAGGTCAATGGGGTCCTAAAGTTAAAAGTTTTAAAGCATGGATTTTTCATGTTTAATAATATGTGCCTAAAATGAATTTAGATTTAAAAAGGGCACTTTTCCTTCTCTTTAAGATTTTGAAACATTTAGTCTTTCTTTTTTTCTCTTAAAGGAAAACATTGGAAGGACCACTCCTAACTCAGTCAAGTTTCTTTCTTATAAGAAGACTCGACTATAAAGGACACATGGACACGGGGGTGGAAATGGGACAGAGGTGGGGAGGGCTGGAGCAGTGGGCTGGAATGGGAGCAAAAGACAGAAAACTGTAAAAGAACAACAATTAAAATTTAAAAATTTAAAAAAGAAAACTACTTGAACAACAATTAAATATAAATAAATAAATAAATAAATAGGTTTAAAAAATAAAAATAAAAAGAAGTCTAAAAAAAAGAAGACTCGACTATATTTTTGTCTTGGTGTGGCATATATTATCTGCCTCAAGAGTTGCACCCTTTCTAAAAGGATGTGCTGGTTGCCCAGATGACTAGTCATATGTTGATGGTATTTTACCCCTCCAAAAAATACATCCCATGGTGGAGATAATCATCTCTAAAAACAGAAAAAATAAGAATAGGACATGAAGCCACTGAGAGAAAATGAATTTGTTCCAACAAGCCACTCCCCTGGAGCTAGGGAACCTTTAAAGACAACGCAAAAATACATGGTGGATAGAGTGTTATTAAGCGGAACACGGCAGTACCAAAAGGTAATTTTATTCGTCGAGTCAGAACTATGCTAGAGTTCATCCACCCCCATCTTAATTTGTGTTTCTTAGATATATTGTTATCCCTCGCCAGGACTGTTGGAGAGCCTGTTTTTACTTACAATAGGGCAAGAAATTTAAAATTTTTCTTTTTCATGAGTCTTTTGGAATTCAGCCTCTGAGGCTAGAAAGTACATATGAATTACCAGGGGATCTTGTTAAAAGCAGATTCTTATCCAGTTGTTCTGGAATGAGGCCTTCCTACGCTGCTCCAGGGACAATACTTTTGGACAACCAAGACCTTAAAGAAGTTTTCTTTACATTATGGGAAAATTGTGGGTCAACAAAACTGAGTGTGATCCTTGACAATTGCTTCATTTCTACCATGACTATAGACCCATTTGCAGGGAATCAGAATGTAGCCTGCTTTGTTCTGCTTTGCTTTTTTAGGTGCAATCTTCTACTGAGAACGTATCATCTAAAACCATGCACCAGGAAATCTTCATTTCCTGACAAAGGAGTAGAACATCTTACTGCTTATCCCAAATCATAAGTGGGGATAGGAGAGGCGAGAAGCTAATTTGCATATATCCGGATGTGGGATCCCAATTTGTACTTCTCATATAGTGTAGAACTTGAAAACCTGAGTGAAGGCACAGACGTAAAACCGATTCGGTATTGGGTAATACAACAGGGTTTGGGCAGGGAAAACGGCCTTGAATAACCACCTAACTGATCCTGAGTAAACAGAGCAATCTAACAGAAGCTTTAAAATAGGGGTATTCAAAAAGGTCTTTGAGTAGTTTGAAGAGATAAAAGAAGAAATAAAATCCAGGAAACAGGTGATTAAGAAAAGGGAAAAGACTGATATTTAAAGGAATCAAATATGATCACAAGCAAAGTAGAAAATGAAAAAAAGCAGCACTTTTGTTTTTGTAAACTGACAATTAGTAGGGTAGTTTCATCAGTTGATGGGGATGATCCAGGAAAGTGGAAGGTACTAATTACGCAGGAGAGAGAAAAAACTGAGCATGCAGAATTCCTGGGTAGAAATAAGCAGATGGGCTGCAGAACGCAAGAGGACAGACATGCTTTTCGAAGGAAGAGGAAAACTTTCTTAGTGTAGCAAGAGAGAAGAATGAGGAAATAGGTATGAAAGCAGTGAGATGGGTGGATTTGGGGATAGAAAATAAAGGAGTGCTTATCTAATGGTTTCTTTTTATTTCATGAAGTGTGGCATGTAGGTAGTGTTCAATAAGAATGAGCAGAGAGGGATGCATGTGATGATCAAGGAGACTAGAGAAAGGATGAAAGAATGTGTTCAACAAGTGAGAAATGTAGCTTTCCAGGTAAATAGCAGGATTAGAGGAAGTTGTTGAATACTTGTGCAAGGTTTTTGAAAATAAATTGATTTTATGAATTGCCTACTATTTCTTCACATGGAATAAACTATAACTTAAAAACTTCTCCATTGTTAAATATTTAGTATGTTTCTAAATTTTTGTTATTATACATAACACTGTAACAAATACGTGCAAGTGAAATAAGCTTCCGTGCTCATCTCAGGTCATTCTCGTAGGAAAATTTACCTACAAGTTGAATTATTGGGTTAAAGGCGTTGACAGTTAAAGTCTTTGATGTTGCCAGATAGTTTTTCAGTAAAAGGATTAGCATTTCCATTTTTATGAGTTTCCAACAATATGCGGCCGACTCTGCATGCTGCTCTGCCACCAGCATCAAGTACAGTGATTTCGAGGAGAAATTGTCAACTTCACATACAATAGGTTGTGCATGTTTGTTGCTTTGATTGATTGAGCTTCAATTGTTTTACATTTATTTCATGGTTGATTTATTTTTATATGTAAGTTGTTACTGCATTCTTTTTTCACTTTTTCAGTGAGGAGGATAATTTATAAGTTCTCTTCACACTCTTAGGAAATTACCAGCTATTGATATTTGTGGGAAGCAGTTTTCTGGAATGTCATATGCCTTTTACTTGTTCATGGTGTCTATTGGCATATAGAAATTTTAAAACTTTATGTAATTATATATCCTCTGATCTTTTCCATTGTGGTTTCTTCCATTGCTTTTGTATTTCATGATCTTTATCCCTAGAAGCAGGATTGCTGAACTGCAGGGAAGATAAACACAGCACATGACCTAAGTCACCCTTGGTGTCCATGGTATGTTTTTCATGTTGGTATAGTGTACCTGGTGCATTCTTGATCTTACAATGTAAAAGTGAGCATGGTACTGCCCTGCATAAACTCTTGAATGGATTCTCATTGCTGTAAATTTGAGATATAAAATCTTCCCCTCATTCTCTAGAGTCCCATAGATTTTAGTTTCTCCCTGGATGATGAATGATATGTTTGGAATCTATTTAGTACTGCAGTAACAGTGGGCAGAACATTCCTTCCAAGAACAGAGGAGCAGAGAGGAGCCTTAGATTGTTCAGGTCCAGCTCATGGGTCAAGCTCAGTCACATCCTCCGAATGACCCCCTCCAACAGGATCCCACCTGCTTCTTGAATGCACATATGGGCTTTATCAACTCCTCTGAGCTAGAAAGAGTATCGTCCCTGTATTTCCTCTCCACCTCCCTTCTCTGTTGTGTATTGCATTTAGGAAGAAATGCCCAAAAGAGGTCCTGACCACCAAGTCCTATTCTCTCACAAAAGTCTACTTTATTCACATTGGTGAAGAGCATATAGTAAAAAGATGGCAGAAGCTCTAAGGGTTGACCTAATGGTCCACCTCCCATTCTTTTGATATCTGATTAAGCATATTGACTCACCTTTGACTTTGTGTCATAGGAAATTCTGAAGAGCACTACAACTCACTAATACAGAGAGACCTTTTTTGCATAAAACACTTTCTAATGTTTCTATGGACTCTTCTGAAATATTTAGAAATGCTAATTTCTCATCAACCCCAACTGGAATCATAGAGTCAGGAATGAGGACCCAATGCCTCCTTAACTTCTCTCTGAACAACTTTAAGAGCACATGTTTCTTTAAATTCTGCAAGTAGCACAGCTCCAAATGAAAGTGAGATTCCCTTGTTGTAACTTTGCAAGTAGTTTCATCAGCTACTTCTAATTACAGTCCAAGTCGCCATGCTGAATGTACACTGATTCTTTTTATGATGGGTCCTCCCAGCTGGCTTTCTCATGTAGCTCAGCCATTCCTGTACTTTACAGACAGGAATGCTCCTAAAAGTTTTAAGAATAAATTGTGAAAGACCTATGAGCAGTCCTATGAAATGGAGCTGAATCCTTTTTTGAAACCACATCTCATTGTCTCAATCAAAACAAGATTATTAAGTAGTTATTTTAAACTCATTTTTGTTAGAAACTTTAAAACTGGAATAAGTGAGTTTTTTTCATTAATAAAAGTAAATTTTTGACAAAAGAAAAGGAAGTAAACTTGTGATATATTAACTATATCACTAGGTGGCATATTGTTTTTTCTTTTTTATATTTTTTGTATTCTCAAATTTTTTGTAATACACATAAATTACCATAAAATCAGGGGGAGATGCATTATTAACGAAAAGAGATGATCCTCATTGTGTCTCTCTACAGTCTTGTTTACTTCTGCCTGTAAACAGATATGCAGGGATTAAATCTAACTCTATGCTTTCTTCAGCACCTAGTATATTTTGGAGTCTAATTACATTTTACTTCATTTAAAAAACAGAAACTTTGTTCTCCCATGACCTCTTTTCTTTGCTTTGCAGCATGTAACTAGTCTTCTATAACTATGTGTACACCCAAGAGAGATAAACTCAAATATTCCTCCAAGTGTTCTTTGACATGAAATCACCACAGCAGGAATAGGAATTGATACAATTTCCAAGCCCACTATCATGTACCAAAGATGTAAAATGTTGATCTTTCCTTTTTCTGCATTACTGAGTAAAATCCTGTTGGGGCGCCTGACTTACAGCGCTACATTAAACCATGAGCCTTGTTGGTGGCCTGCATGTGTATGTGTGCGCATGTATATTTTGATCACATATTTCACCCTCATAAATCCACCAGTGGCTTACAATTTTAAAAACCTCAGCAGTGGATGGAGGGCACAATTATTGTTTTATGACATGAGAGAAAAGTATGTAGAGGACTATGTTTTCAAGGGACTACTTTTCACAAAATATTAGCACAGGAGACCATTTTAAACTAAGTTGTGTTTTAAGCAACTTTTGAAGCAATATAGTAAATAAACCAGAGCTGTTTTTACCTTTAGCTGGTTATTTAATGCCTTTGTGCTTCAGTTTCTTCAGTAACAAAATGGGAATAACAAAAATGACACCACCTACTCTTTCGGTATCTGTGAAGATAAATTAGGACCATAAAAAATAGATGCAAAAGCTTTGGGAAAAAAATAGAATGTATTATCATCATTACTTATAAAACTAGAATGAAACAGAGATTTTTTTTTTATTTCCTAATTGTATATGAGAAAACTGATATACTAAGAGGTGAGATGACTTGCTTTGTTTCAGATGACTCTCAGGCAAATCTAGGCCAACTTCTGACAAAGCTAATGGATATCATGGGTTTTTTTTTTAAATAATATCTTTTGTGAAATGTACTAAGGGGATGTGCTGCATGTCATTGGAAAAGAAAAATAGCAATTGGCCTCAGACTTTATCAATATGAAATTTAAAACTGAGCGATAATATCTTCATAATTCTAAAAAAAGCAATTTTTACTAGAATTTTATAGCAGCCAATTGATCAATCAAGTGTGAGAAATCAACACAGATATTTTGATATACAAGGATCCAGAAAGTCTACTTTCCAGTCAACCTTCCTTAAGAAGGTATACTTCAGAGAAACAAGATTAAGATAAAAATATAATGATATTTTGGAAAACCATATAATCTCCCCTATAAGCAGGACCTAATCAACAAAACAAACAAGGAAGCAAAATACAACCAGAGACATTGGAATAAAGAATAATCTGACAGTAACTAGAGAGGAGACTAGAGAGGGATAATGGGGGATAGTGCAGCGGGGGGGCATTAAGGGATGTGTATGAAGCACACATGGATAAAAGCCAAAGGGTGCGGGTTCAAGGATGGGAGGTGGGAATGGAGGGGCAGAGGGGCATGGTGGTATGTAAATGGAGACAACTGTACTTGAACAACAATAATAAAATATAAAAATATCTTTAGAAAAGCAAGTTATACTTCAGAGAAATAAGATCAAGATAAAAATATAATCATATTTTGAAATATGACAACATATTTTTATTTTTTATTGTGCAATTACAGTTGTCCCCATTTTCCCTCCATTACTCTACCTCACCCTACCCACCCACACCTCCCACACTGAATCCTCCCCCCACCCTGTTGTCTTTATATTTTAATAGTAGGCAAATAAAAACTCTAAAGAAAAAAAGGCTCAATGAAAAAGAAAATATAATCACAGCACACTTTTTGTTTTTGTAGTAATCAACCACAGATAGATGAAAATAAACATGATTAGAATGTCAAATCAAACTCTTAAAGAACTGAAATCTTGCCTAATATCAAACTTCAGTATTAACTGAAAGAATATCAGTAACTGTGACACAGAAATATGTCAAGAAGTTTGGGATCACCAATAAAGCTGTCCAGTTCCTCCCCCTACAACATTAGAACATACTCTGGTCCAAAGGGAAACAAAGGAAAAAATAAACAAATAAAATTACATCAAACTAGAAAGTTTTTCACAGCGATGGAAATCATCAACGAAATGAAGAGACAACCCACCAAATGGGAGTTAGTAAACAAAATTTGTAAAGAACACAAACAACTGAACACACACACACACACAAAAACCAAACAAACAATTCAATTAAAAATGGTAAAGGATCTAAACAGATACTCCTCTGAAAAGGGCATACAGATGGCCAATAGACATATGAAAGGATGCTCAACATCAGTAATCATAAGACAAATGCAGGTTAAAACCACAATGAGATACCACCTCATACTTCAGTCAAAAAGGCTGTCATCAATATATCCACAAATGACAAGTGCTGGCAAGGATAAGGGTAGATAAGATTTGAGGAGGTAACCATTGTGCACTGTTGATAGGAACGCAGATTGGTGTAGTCACTGTACAAAACAGTATGGAGTCTCTTCAAAAAATTAAAAATGAAATTGCCCTATTATTCAGCAATTCCACTTTTGAGACTATACAGAAGTAACCCAAGAGATTGATTTGAAGAAATGTATGCACTCTTATGTTCATTATAGCATTATTTACAACAGCAAAGATTTAGAAGCAGCCCAAGCGTCCACCAGTAGATGAATGGATAAAAAGCTGTGGTATGTTTACACAATGCAATACTACCAGCTGTTAAAAAAGAAGGAAATCTTACCTTTCACAACAGCAGGGATAGACTTAGAGGGTATTATGCTAAGTGAAATAAACAGATCAGAGAAAGATGAAATAAACAAACAGAATAGAAATACACTCACAGATACAGAGAACAGACTAATAGTTGTCAGAGGGGTGCTGGGTGAAATAGGTGAGGGGATTAAGAAAAAACTCATAGACACAGATACAGTATGGTGATTACCAGAGTGAAAGGGGGTGGGGGGAAGTTGAAGAGGGTAAATAGGGTATCAATGGTGATAGAAGGAGATTAGGCTTAGGATGGTGAACACACAATACAATATACAGATGATGTACTATAGAGTTGTACACTTGAAACCTATATAATTGTATTAATCAATGTAACCTACATAAATTTAATACAGAATAACATATCTTGGTCCAGATTTAACATATGAGCAATGAATCACTTAATCAAAGGGAGCCCTTTCAGTCATGAAATGTCTCCTTTTCATATTCTGATCATGACGATATAGCGGACACTGACATTTCCCAACAGGCCATGGGTCATTAATCCATAAATTTCAAGTTTTCCACCAAGCAAGTTGCTTCTTCCATCCCTCTGACTTTTTTCTTCTCTACTACAGTGTCCTAGGGGTACAAAGGCTAGCATATGATCAGCTGCTAACCAATTTCCTCTGTACTAGTCATAATAATGTAAACAATATCTGTTGATCTTCTACTTCTTGAAACAACCTGTAATAAATTATAAGATACTTAAGTATAGTTAATGAATACAATATAATGTTATAAATCTTTACATAAAAGACTAGAGAGGACAAAAGCTTGGATTGCTATGGAAAACAAAGGCTGAAAGAAATGTTACAAGTGTTAATATCTTCACCTTCAAAGTAGAAAATTGGGAATACTGTCTATAATTACTAAATAAGAAATGAAGCCTTGGCTGGTGTGGCTCAGTGGACAGAGCTTTGGCCTGCAAACTGCTGAAAGGTTGCTGGTTCCGTTCCGGTCAGCGCACATGCCTGGGTTGTAGGTCAGGTCCCCAGTAGGGACTGTGCGAGAGGCAACCATTCAGTGTTTCTCTCATGCATTGATGTTGCTCTCCTACTTTTTCTCCCTCTCTCCCCTTTCTCTAAATATAAATAAATAAAATATAAAAAAGGGTTACCAAAATAAAATGTTTAAAAACTAAATGACTATATAAGCATATTAGTTAAAATTACGGAGGTAATGAATAGACAAACTAAAATTTTGATACAATTACATTGAGTGAGAAGTATACTGTTACTGACATGTAAGCTAAAACTAAATGGATGATGTTTAAGATTAATAAACTAAAGCATATAGACATAATAGTGTTTTGAGATATAGATATAGATATTGGAAGATATGGTTAAAGAAATTAAAAGATACCCTCTTTTTCAAATGGCACTGTGGAGCGGGAGACATGCTTTACCTTACAGGTTTACCTGTGCTCTATGATTTTTAACCTTGTATAGAAATTATTTTATACTACTGTCATAACTTTTAATGGTAAAGATACACATGTTCCATCGTGGTAACATCAGGGCCCCACATTGGTGCTGGAGCATTAAAAAGAAAGCGTAATTGATTACAGTCGGTTCTAACACCACTGACGTAATCAGGAAGATTTCCCCAAAGAGAAGGTAAACAGCAAGGTTAAAAACTAAGGCTCTACAGCCTCATATTCCTTCCAACACTGTGATGCATCCTGCATCAGAGATGACTATTGTTCCCCTATACTCAGTCTCCATCCCTTTAAGAAGAGTGCTATTGAGTTTTAGCAAGGCACACGCCACTCAGCCACACATTTCCCAGCATGCCTTGCAACTAGGTGAGCTGTGTGATTTAGTTTTGTTGCAGAGATACGAACAGAAATGTTGTTTGTCACTTCCAGATTGCACCCTTGAAAGAACTAACTTCCTTTGTCCTCCCTGTCCTCCCTTTTGCAAGAATTGGATCCAGGGATGAAAGCCATATTTTGAGTATGGCAAAGACCCTACCAGGATTAGATTACCTAATTCTACTTTGTAGTGTGAGAGACAAACACATCCCCAAACTGTTTAAGCCACTGTATATTTGTATCTCCTTTATAGCAGTTAAAACTATATCCTAACTAATGTTTCTTGCCTTCCCTGCCAGCCTTTACAACATTTCATTCAATTTGTGTAGGTTTTTGTTTCCTTGATTAATTGAATCAATCACTCTTTCTAGTGTCAAGTTCTGCTTGTCTATTGACACAGCCACACATAATTCTACCAGTATCCACAGTTACTTGTGTAGTTTCACCTACATGTATTATTATGTGGTTTTCAGTTCAGTTTTGTCGAATGCTTTTCCTGGATTCTTTACTCATGATAAAGTACCATGCCTTTGATAAAACATTTTTTAATTGAAAATTGAATGTACTGTAAACTTGTCCTGATTTTTAAAAAGCTTCAAATTTTAAAATTTTTTCCAAACTGAATTGTATTGCCCACCTATATAATATACAAAGTTTACCTTATCTTTACCTGGTTTTCTTTCTTCTTCCATACAAATAAGCTAGAAAAAATATATATATAGGAGGATGATCTGGTTTCCTACTAAAGTCCATAGGCCTCAATTCAGATTTTCCATTAAATGTCTAACTTAACACTTTTCTATAATCTTTAATATTATGAGATTCTCACTTTTCTTACTACAATTATTTACACCAGTGGTAAATAACAAGTTGATGTAATGTTTATTTTTATTTAACAAAATTGGGTTGATATAGATTTCTACCTTATTTAGCAATTGTTGCCCATGGTTGCAGAAATGCTGCCTATCATCTGAGTTTTCCTTCTTAGTTTATCTAGTTTATGACCAATAGATGAAAAATTAGAAGATTCCCAAATTATGAGTCTTCTATTAAATATAAAGATCTAATCACCTTTATAAATGTTGTCATATTTGCCAAGTTATCAGTTAAAATACCTCTGACTAAAGGGCAAAGAATACTGAACTGAAAATGACTCAGGAATTTGGTATTTATTACTACCTCACATAATAAAAACATTGAGGTAGACAGTTCCAGGGATGATTTGGACCCATGATGTCATCAAATACCCAGGATCTCCCTATTCTCCTTCTCTGCTATTCTCAAAAAGTTGGTGATACCTCCTCATTGTTACAGAATGGATGCAGCAGTTTTCAAATATTACATCATTACCCCAAGTAGGTGCAAAATCAATAAGGAAAGGTAGGGGCTTCCATTTGCCCCCTTACCTTTCTCCTTTTACCCAGAAGGAATATTTTCCCAGAAGCCACGAGTATAATTCCCTCATGTGTCATTGACTAGCTCTAGTTCATAGTCATTCTTAGTTGGAAAGAAATCGGGAGATATATATCTGGTATTTTCATCTGTTTTCCTAGTTATCGTATTTGGCCAGTGGGAGAAGACAGAGAAAGATGGCTTTTGGGTATGTAACCATCAGTGCCAGCTGTATTAAGAAATAAATGTTGCAAGAAGGAGATTCAGGAGAGTTGAAAAGAAAAGGCACTTTTTTACAAGCCTTTTTTCCAGCTTGTCTCAGGACCTTAGCTAAAGGAATTGAAGAAATGGATATTTCCCTTACTAATAAAAATGCAAAGCAGAACATATAGTTTCATTGTACTATTTTATGTAACTATTGTACTATTTTATTTTATGTAACTAGTTAGAGAAAATTTCTAAAGCAACCTAAATGCATGGCTTCAGTGTTTTTATAATATTCATTATTATAATTTCAAAAAAGTGAAGAAAATGATTATTTGGTGGGTGTTGAAGATAGGATTATATTATTTCTCATTCTTTGCTATATGCCATAACTTCTCTGGTACTCTAAATTCTAAATTACAACTTGTTCTACATAGTTTTCTAAATCCCATGAGCCTTTGTTAAAGAATTTAATCTACATATCAGTGATTTCATTCAAATTCAAATAGAATAAATCACAATGTTACATAAGCATGTCTCCCCCCCCTCATTCCTATCACATTCCAAGTTGAAGCAAATAGTACATAGCTTTTTCAGCCATTAGTATACTGAGTCCAAGAAGAAAACAGTTAACTGAGAAGACATATCAGTCAATCCATCTGCAAATGCCAACCTAAGACAGTGCTTAATTACAAAAGTTCTGTTACATTTGCTACTAATAATATCTACTTTAGAGTAGAAAGATGTAAAATAAAGGGGAAAGTGACACATAAAAATAGAATTATGAAAAGAAGCTCTAGTTTATAAAGTGCTATATCTGTCAGCTGGCACTCAGTGCCCTGAGGTGACGCTGTTGTCAGATTCAGGTATTACCAGATTATAGGAGAGGAGGGTAAAGTTTACAGAGAGACACCGAAGGGAATGCAGCCTTCTCCCTAACTGCCATCGCAGGAGCTAGACTGGCTGTTCTTGAGAACAACATGTCCACGAGAAAACAGCCCTAGCAAACCTCCATCCCAACAGCAGCTGGTAGGCAGCAGGGCTTTATTCCTGGTAGACCACAAAAAGCTACTGATCTTGTGGAAAATGCCGAGAAACATGCTAATTCAAATCATCGAGCTTAAATTTTAAGCATTTTTTTCCCCTCTGAGCAGCAGGAACAGATGAACTCTCAAGAAATAAAGATCTCATTTTCATGGAAATCATCTCCCAAGCACAAGGGAGAACAAAATAAAGAAAATGTATGAGGTAGACTTGGGATTGCTGTAAAAGACAACAGGTGTCAGAGTTTTCCATGAGGATTTAACTATTCCTCGAGGTACATTTAAATGACTTTCTAACAGTTGACATAGCTAATCTTCCCTTTGAAGTAAATGGGATTTTAGTAACCAAGTGCCATACAAGCAGCTCTGCAAAACAAAGTTTAGTTATAAAACTACCGTAAACACAAGACTGCTCCGTATCTAAGGTTAACACATTACAACATGCAGGACACTGAGTAAGAACAAAGGTGCCTAGTTCCCAGTAACTGGGCTGACATTCTAAATACCGACGTGACAGACCCATATTTCTGATCAAATAATAAACACTTAATAAACTTCACAGGGTTTCAATCTATAGCACATCAGAAGAATTGTGGAGCTCTTCAAAATACACTTACGAGGACCCTGTCCCCAGGGCTATTGATTCATTAGGCCTGAGCGAAGCCCCAGGCAACTGTGGACTGAAAATGCTGCAAGGTGATCTGGTGGGCGCGGAAGTTTGCAAATCACTGAGATACTCACCGATTTAACACAGAGCTGTCAGAGTGTTTACATTCCAATCTCAAACATGGGATAGATACAAAAACTTGACGTAAAACAGTAGGCACTCGTGAGCTCTTTTAATTTATCTGCTTATTTCTCTGTCTCTCCCAACCACCAGCCCCATTCATCCGTAAGCTCTGCAAAGACAAAGATTGTGCCCTGCTCATCTTGGAACTCCAAGCAGCAAACTCAGGTGCTGGTACATGCTAAGCACTCTGCCAATGCTTGCAAACAAATAACAATTCCTGAATGCTTTGAATCCCCATATATTTTCTTATTACCTTTAAGGAAATTATTGAAATGTGAATTTGAAGTAACAAATATTTGATCCTTAGCTTTTATTAACAAAGTCAGAAAGGCCACAAAAATGGAAGCTTTAACACAAAAATAACAATATTTTAACCTTTTAAGAGCACAGATTTGGGGCATCTTAATGAAGGCTTCCTACAAGGGATATTTCCAGAACAGGAAGCCCTTGATGAAACTGTCCATGAGGGTAAATATGTTAAATATATTCAAGTACATTCTGTTAATGTGGAGCATTTGTAGCTTACAAAATGGACACCAGCTTTGCTTCATATAAAGCGAAAGTGATGTAAGCACTTGGAGCCTTCCTAAAGGTCTGTTTCTCAATCCCTGCCCCCTCAAAAGGAAAGCAACAGCTATGCACACTAAGGACTTTTTAAACTCTTTCAAAGAGTTAGCCAGAATATATAGTAACTTGGATATTTGTGTGAGGGTGAACAAATCACACCTACATACACCTGTTAACTTTTATCTTCTTGAGAATCTAGGGAATGCTATGGGCTCTCTAAAGGGGCAAAATGAACTTGCAAATAAAGCCTACCATTCAATTCCAGAAAGTCCACAGAAATCCTGAAGTCTACAAATCTTCCAGAGATCCCTAAAACCTAGGTTGAGAAAACAGTGAAGATGAGTAATTGAGTAAAACTCTGCAGCCTGTCTATGCCAAAGGCTACACTAAACGCAGATATTTTAAATACAGACACATAGCTCACCGCCACCATCATTTCTAAATCACCTCCCTCAACTTATCCACCACAAAATGCTCAGTTAACTTCTATGCTTAAACTTCAGGCTTTCTCCTCATTCATTCCTTCTGAATCTTTCCTTCCCACATGACCTAAAACAAGGAGAAGCTTGGCACTTGATTCACCATGTTTCCAAGTCCATATGCATTTAATACTAATTAATGCATATTTCCATATGCATTTAATACTAATGTCTCTAACATGACTGTCAGAAGACTCAATCACAGTGTTAATTAATCACAGCAACCGCTCTTCAAGAAGAATTACAGCCAGCAACATGCACATTTGCTCAGCACTTGTAGACAGCTCTAGGTTATTCATTGCATAGAAAAATTGAGGGAAAAAGCCTTGAGGATTAAATTTTCTTCCATCTGCAGTTCATTTTCAATATTTGTTTGATGCGATTGAAAATATTTTAGCCATTTAACATGAGCAGCACAATCGTTGAGGCATTCAGGGGTTTCTCAGATTACCCACATGTCCTCTTCTCCTTCAGCCAGTACTCTCAGCCACCAGGCACTTAGTGGCGCGCATTGTTGTGGAGAGTCAGTGGACAGCTGCGCCTCTGGTGTGGCAGATACCAGGCAATGAGGAAGCAGATACCACCATTTCATCTCAGTGTGAGTCCATTAAACTCATTCGATTTAGGAGGTTCATTCCTGAGGTGACTAAAAAATGAAATATTCTTTTTTTAGGAGGATAATAAATTTCTTCAAGTTCCCAGGGCAACATTTATTGCACTGGAAGAGAAATTTTTCAAAATTGCACTTTAATGGTCCCAAAAGTTCCACACATGGGAAAACTCTGTACACATTTTCTCCTTATGGTCTAAAATGAAACCCAGTATCAGTGAAAACCTCTAGACAAGTTCCAATGCCTGTAAAGGTGATTAAAAGTTAGGGTTAATTTACAGATTGTTTTATGAAACAGTTAAGTTTAATTGGCCATCACTAACTTCACCATTATATACATCAACATCACAGAAACATATACACAGAGATTCTTAAATATTTATGAATGCTATAAGAATATTTAAGAGTATATATTTTTAATTCACATAGCTAATAGACAATAGGAAATAGCATTTATTTTTAAATGTTGTTTATTGATTCGTTTTATTTTAAAATGAACTTATTTTTCATACACAAGAGCTTCGTGTTTTAATGACTTCATAGCATCCCATAATATGGTTGTGCCATAACATATTTAACTACTCTTTTCCAACTGATGGACCATTAGATTATTTTCAGTGTTTGGCTACTACAAAAATATTGCATGACATTATCCTTGAACATGTACTTTTATACAAAGGTACAGACATATCCATTAGCTAAATTCCTAGATATGAAATTGTTAGGTCAAAAGGCATGCGATTTTAATTTTGATTTCAGGAGCAATCTCAACGTTGTCTTGATACAGGATACAGCAATTTATACTTACTTTGGTCTTTGTCAGTATGTCAAAAAATAAAATTTTGATGAATTTTAATTAACCTTCCTTTCATTAAATATGAGCTAGAGCACCTTTAGCTGTACACATACCTATAATTTTATTGACTTAGGGAGCTTTTATATATTAAAGAAACTGGCCTTTTGCTCTCAGATGTTGTAGTTTTTTTCTACTTTAGAATTAGTATTTTGACTTGGTTTATATTTTGTTGTTTTTCCTTTTTAATCAGGCAGAGTTTATTGTTTCTGTATTTAAATATAAATTGTTTTTTGTATATGGTCTCTGAGTTTTTGGACATGCTTACAAAGATATTTAAATTGAATGAATATTGAAACCAAAACCAAAAATAAAAGTCCTCTCCTGAATGTTCTTCTGAAAGGTGAAGATGTCTTTATATCTAGATTGTGTTTTTATTACAAAGTTTTAATTTACTTTAATCATTAGTATTCAATAATTTCCCTCCATAGAGGTGGTGGAACTTTATAAAAACAAATTATAACTTTTTAGTTATAGTTCTATAACTAAAGAACTGCAAGTTCTTTATAGTTCTTTAAGAACTGTAAGTTAAAGAACTATAACTTTATATTTCCTCATAAGACTAGGTGAATTCAAATTAAAATTTTACAACAGAACAACAGACTCATTACCACAGGCCCATTGAGAAATGTCACATTCATTTTCCAGTATTGATGGGAAACCTTTGGAGATGTTTTGATCAAGAACTACAGGTAAGAGTTTAGGTTTTATATCTAAATCCACAAAAATGAATATTCTTTCTGGAGTTTTCATAACAAGCCCTTCCTCTAATCACCAATTGAATGATAAAAGGACGTTCAAATATCTGAATTAACTTGTTCTGCAAAGTCTTACCGAACAGCTATTTATGTACTAGGCTTCTTTCTAGGGACTTGGGATACAGAAATTAATTTAAAAAACCAAGATTCCTATTTTCGTGGAATCAGGAATAAAAGTACTAATGAAAATTCATATTCATTAATCAGAGCTATGAAGATCATTTCTCTGAAGAAAAGTGATAATGAAACAATTGTATTTTCAAATAATTAAGAAAGAATAAGTCTTCTCAAAAGAGAATCTTTTATACTCCTAAAATTTCCCACAGATTTTTCAGAGGCCATATCTGTGATGAAGATGAGATAGTAACTGTAGATTTTAAGTATATAACAGATGTTGAAAAGGATGAGCCTTTTTAGATCTTTCCTAACTCAAGATTTTGAGAACTGTTCAGAACAATTGAAACTTGATAATCAGCATCTTGCTCCTATTTTTAAAATAGTAAATCAACTTGCCTGTAAAATAGCAATAAGAAATAAATCTGTACTCAGCACAGTGCTGGACACACAGATAGACGCTGTCTGTAAATACAGATCACTCAGCAGAGCCCAGGAAATAAAGCCATATTTCCAATTCCATCTCAAGACAGAATTCTTTGATCAAGTGACCCCCACACACCTCTAGAGAAAACCTTCTTACAGCCCTATTTAGGCCCTGGTGTGGATTTGCAAATTAACTGAAAAGACCATTAGGAAACATTTCTGTTTAAAGTGCTAAATGGACTGCAACTTTCAAAACTAACTGGCCTGCCAAATTGTGATTTAAAGTGAAATTGGCATGAGCAGACATTTCCACATCAGCCTGTAGCACATCTGGTCCAGACCAAACAAACAGAAGATTTATTCTGTCAGGGAGATCATTTAGCATTCCTTTTCATGCTTCAGAAGGAGCCTGTACCTGTCACTCACCAAAGCGCTCGGCTTTTGGTGGCTAGGCTCTCTTGCTCTCCCTGACTAGCCTTGATCTAACACTTCTAAGGAAGCTCATGTGCACCGCTCCACCTGGGAGCCCAGTACCCATGCCAAGTTCATTTCCATAGTCTTATAGAAACCTCCTGGAGGATTTCAAACATCTGCTCATAAGTAAAGAAACATTGTCTTGAGCTCTAACAATAATATAAAGGGCAACTGAACCTTCTTTTGCAAATAAAGGAGAGCTGATAAATGATCTTATTTCACAGGACTGGGGGCAAGCTTCTTTGTGTCTTTTTGAGTTTGAATCCTTAAAATGAATATTGTCAATCATGGGAAAAAATGGAATGTACTGAGTTTTATCATTAACTTAAGTGGTATACAGTCAGGACAAAAAAAACAGGTTAAAAAACAAAACTACGTCATTTTGCGGAAACTAAATGAACACTTTTGTAAAACTGCATCATTATTCCTCTCTCTTTCTCTCACTGGTGTAGCCTCAGAGCCACGTATAACACGGTTGCTGTGTGAGCCACAGAGCAGCTTTCTTTCCTGGAATGCTAATGTGCTCTTGGTGCAGTCAGCAACCCCAGGAGAATCACTTCCCGGCTTGTCTCATCAGAAACACTACTCCTTCTTTCCCACCTCTGGAGTACTCTGAATACTCAGAAGGATAGATGTACCACTAGTGAGATTTCCTTATGATGTTCCTCTCTGTGAATACAAAAGATTCAGTTTCAGTATAAACAAAAACTGGAAAGGGAATAGACGCACATTTTTGCTTGTTGACATACATGTTCTTTCTAATTTCTAGCTAAAATTTACCTATGCTTCTTCTTTTGAGAAATAAATGGATTAAGTAAAATGTCCAAGATATAACATAATTATTATTCATTCCTTGTGGGTCTTATCTCCTTGAAGAAATTGTTTAATTTATATACGTGATTACTTTGACATGTGAATTTAGGTGTAGGTGAACATAGGGAAAGTTCATCACAAAAAACATAGAAAAGATCTGTCTTACTGAAAATATAACAAAAGCAAATATTGTTTTTACATCTGGAAAAAGTACAACCTTTGTGCAAATATTTTCATCCTGTTTGTTACAGTACTAAGATAATATGAATAGTGGATTACATCTATACTTGTTTTGTCTACACCATCCCTCCTATTGAGTTATTAATAAACATGATACCATGAATAATGCATCATTAATAGCATGGTCTAAGGAACTTGGAAAATGTTCTCAAATTTGAGGAAAGCAATCTTAAATAGGTTATATTCTAGATGTTGCATTTGCCAATAAATAACATATATGTATATCAAAATACATCTTATGAAAAAAACAACAAAATCAGTCTTCCATAACAACAGAACTAATTTCAACCAATCTTGAAATATATCCTGATGTGAAATACTGGTAATTTCTTAGTATATCTGAGCATTTCATCTACTTGGAAAATTTCAAGTGGGGAAAGAAAAGTATACAATGAATATAATAATATTCAGTACCTAATTAATTTACTTAGATTTAGATTTATTTGTGTTCTTATTCTTGTATTTGTATTTAAAGATATGAAAATAACATTAAAAGTAGCATGTTTATATATTTTCATAATAAATTAGAGTAATATCATATAGAGAACAAAGGTTTTACCTTCTATAGTGAATCTGGAGAACTTCAAAATAAGAGATAACACTTTTGATTAAGAAGAACTATTACCACAAATAATAAGCACCTAAAGGAAACCTACTTATGAATAACAGAAATTCTAATTCCAGGATTTAAAAGAATAAAATTTATTCTTTTAAAGTCTGCATTTAGAGTCAAAAAAGGAAAGTTCTAAGCATATAAGAAGTGATTTTATTTTATTTGGATACTGCACTGGTTAATGGCTTAAAGAAGAAAAAATAAATCTACTTATAAAATATAGAAATTCAATTCATGTAAAAATCATGGGCAACTTATAAGCTCTTCCTCAGTGAGATTATTCAATGCTATTGGAATGTTAGGGGTATCTAACCAGGTATAACTAATTAGCCTCATCAAGAACTAAGAAACAATGAACCAAAGAAAAGTAACCAAAATAATCAAAATAATAGGTGATGTATATAGAGGAATAAATAGGAACAAAATATGATCAGGATATATGAAAAGAAGCTATACATAAGATGAAATCAATTTTCTTGCACAGAAATTCTTAGAATTGGGCACATGGAAACTTTTAAGAACATACATGTAGATTTGTGTTATTTGGGGTTTAGATTCCTAAATATTTAGTACATTTTATATGCATCAAATTACCTATAGAGCTACTATTTTTTTTCATCAGATTAATTTATGGCAATATAAATAATTTTGTCATAATTTTAAAATAATGTTCACTGAAATGCAACTGAATCATTGATTTACGATATTCTCTGTTTTCTAATAAAATCTGCTCCTGCAAGTCCAAATCATATTTTTTTCAAAATGACTAAAAACTTGTTTACAAAAAGATTTAAAAATGACAGGGAGTTCAATTGTCTAACAAGACCACACCAAAGTTTGTTCAATGTGTGGGAGATTAGGGTTATAGAAAGTTACTTTGTTTTGTTTTTTATTAAGATATAATCGATATATAACATTTTGTAAGATTAAGGTATACACGTGTTGATTTGATACATTAGTAGATTGCAATATGAGTGCCATCACAATGTTACTAACACCTCTATCATATCACATAATTATCATTTCTTTTTTGTGCTGGAAAAATTTACCAGCATCTGGGTCAATTGGCTGTCATTTTCTGGTCCCTTTGTCTTTCTTTTTTTTTAATTCTTATTTATTCTATTCCAATTCTCCCAATTTTTCTCCCTTTGCTCTCTTCCATACAGCCTACCCCTGCTCCTTCAGCCCATTCCACACTGTTGTCCAAGTCCATAGGTCATTCATGCGTGTTCTTTGACTAGTCCTTTCCCCTTCTTTCCTCCATCTCCCCCTCCCCCCTTTCCTCTGGTACCTGTCAGTCTGTTCCCTGTTTCCATGACTCTGGTTCTGTTTTGCTGGTTAGTTTATTTTGTTGATTAGATTCCTCTTATAAGTGAGATCATATGGTATTTTTGTTTCACCAACTGGCCCATTTCAATTATCAATAGTCTCCAGTTCCATCTGTGCTGTTGCAAAGGATAGGAATTCCTTCTTTCTTTCTGCTGCGTAGTATTCCATTGTGTAAATGTACCACAGTTTTTTGATCCATTCATCTACTGATGGGCACTTAGGCTGCTTCCAACCCTTGGCTATTGTAAGTTGTGCTGCTACTGTAAACATAGGGGTGCATAGGCTCTTTTGAATTGGTGATTCTGGATTCTTAGGGTATAATTCCAGCAGTGGAATCACTGAGTCAAAGGGCAGTACCATTTTTAGTTTTCTGAGGAAATTCCATCTGTTTTCCATAGTGGCTGCATCAGTCTAAATTCCCACCAACAGCGCACAAAGTTTCCCTTTTCTGAACAACCTCTCCAACACTTGTTTTTGGTTGTTGTTGATTTATTGATGATAGCCATTCTGACAGGCATGAGGTAATATCACATTGTGGTTTTAATTTGCATCTTTCTGATGGCTAGTGCTGAGCACTTTCTCCTATGTCTATGGGTCCTCTATCTGTCCTCCTTGGGGAGATGTCTATTCAGGTATTTTGCCAATTTTTTAATTGGATTGTTTATCTTCCTGGGTGTTGTATTGGGAAATAAGATATTCCATCAATAGCTCTGCATGCAGATTTGTTCCTTTCTTGTTTGATTTTTTCTTTTAGAATGTTCTGTTTATAGAGACATGTACTAGAGGCTTTGCCATATCCAAAAGTCTGGATTAACAACGCAATTACAAATGCCTGAACAAATGATACATTTGTCACATAACAGATTCCAAAAATCTAAAAGGAAATTCAATAAAATATAATTGCATTAATAAAATGTAATATTGTTTGCTTATTCAAAGCCAAAGATATGGGAAAATAAGTAAGGGTAGATAACAATTAAATTTCATTGAGTATGAATTCTCAGAATGAGGAACTTTGAAGTTTTTAAGTGTGTTCTTGTAGATTTATTGTATTAATTTGGGTTTAGGGTTCTAAATTTTCAACACATTCTGTTTTCATCTAATTCTCACACAGTTGATCCTCATTTTTTTCAGATCACATATTTACAAATTTGCCTATTTGCTAAAATTTGTTTGTAACCCCCAAATCAATAATACTTGCAGCCATTTTTAAGGTCACTTATGAACACATGATATCGGTAAAAATTTTGAACTTTCCAACTCACACATTCCCAGTCTACCTTTTTGTTTTTGCTCTCATACTGTAAACTAGTGTCTTGTTTATTATGTACTTAATGCCATGGTTTTTTGCATATTTGTGCTGTTTGTTAGAGATTTTACCATTTAAAATTGTCCTCAACCATAGCACTGAATAGCTGTCTAGTATTCCTTAACAAGAGAAAGCTGTGATATGTGTGCCTTATGAAGAAAATATGTGAATTAGATCAGCTTGATTCAGCCATGAGTTACAGTGCTGATGACCCTATTCAATGAATCAATAAAGGTTGAATCAATAATATATATTTAAATAAACTGTCTTTAAACAAAAACACATATAATGTATTTTATCATTACCAAAAATGTAACCAGAGGCTCACAGGAACCTAACCCTGTATTTCCCCTAGGAGCAATACTTCAGTATTTCCTGGTGCCATGTTTATGCTGATTTCATAGAACACAACTACTGTTAACAATGAGAATAGATTGTATGTGTGTATATGTGTGTGTTTACATGTTTAGGTTCTTTTTTAAAAATAAAACAAAATCCAGAAGTTATCAAAATTAAAAACCTTTTAAAATGTCTGCCAACTGAGAAAATATTATAGAAGAAAAGCAAAAATAACATTGGGTTGTGATTGTATTTAATATTTTTAGCCACTGAAATTTCCATAAAGAATTTTAGCACATGCAGTCAATTTGCATGAGAGGCAGCTGGAGCATATTGGCTCTTTCAAAGCCACTACGATTTATCAACTCAATAATGCATGAGCTTAGACAAAATTATACAACTGTCTATATTTTTAACAAGGGGATGGAGTAAGAAATTTGCTAAAGCAGCCATTTCAGACCCAAGTGACTAAAAGGAGGTTAAATCGGTTACACAAACTGGAATACGATTCTACAGTCATATTTTATTTTTGGTCTCAGATCTTTTAAATAATATTTTGTTTGGATAAAGTACCAGACTGACAGACAGTCTGAGCCACAGAAGACACATATTCCTATATGAGCACAATATATGGAGAGAGTCAATTAAAATGTTCACTGCAATGACCTCTGGAATTAGATTCATCTTACATAAACAATGTCTAGGAAGAATAAACGATTTCTTTGTCTCTTTGATGAAATTTAATGACATTTATTTATTAAACTCTTAATTTTACTTGGTAAAATAATGCCTTATAGGAAATGACCACATTTTCTGGAGTCAATTTTAGACCTCTTGTTGAAGTTTGAGGAGAATGTAGTCAGGTACCATTAAGAAGCTATTTTTTAATAGCGCCATGGGCTACAAACACCTCATACATGCACTCTGAGGTCGAGGGCAGCAATGTGCAGACTATAGCAAAAATGATGAATTCAAAACATTGTAAACAAAGAATTAATTGATAGGACCATTGGGATAAAAAAAGAAAAATTATTTGAAGATTCCAAGTTTTTGTAGCTAAGTGACTAGAAAAATAACTACATTTGTTTTAGAGCTGATGCAAAAGTCTAAATTTAGCCATTAGAACTTATTTTAGGTATTCACATCTAAAGACTATAAATTTTATACCTAACATGCTAACTATACAAAATACCAAGTACCTGTCTTATTCTACACATTTCCACTCTCTTTTCTCTGATAACATATAGAAAAAACTAGAGATGTATCCCATGAGAAACATTTGTACCCAGTTATCCTCTTGGATGTCTTGGATGGGCATAGTGAAGCCAGAAATTGGTCCCATAGCTTCACACAAAGGTGTGCGAATATAGGGCCAAGAGATACAGTAATCCTCCTCCTCTAAAATACCACTGATGTGTAAGAATAAATTAACCATCAAGCTATAATGTTCCTTTGCTTCATTTTGGTTAATCTCACATATACTGGATATCAAGACAGGTAACCGGCAGGTAAACCAGAAATTATTTACTACATGATACCCGTAAGACTAACTGGAGAAAATTTCCTTAACATTTGGACTTGGGGAGCAGCCATGCTGTCAGAGTTTAGAGTTGGTGGGGTATAAATTAATATACCCTTTTTTAAATTATCTTTTATAAACCCCTCATTTCATCGAGGGGAAGTTGAAACCCCGAATTGTGCATTTGATTAGTGCAGGGATGAACTTAAGAACAAAGTCCTCTAAGTCATACATACCCAAAGTTGTATGACTTCTTTAAGATATCAACCTCTCTCTGTACCAGCGGTTCTCAAACCTCTCTGTGCATCAGAATCACCTGGAGACTTATTAAAACACAGACTGCTAAGTTGGTTAGAGTATCATCCTCATACTCCAAGGCTAAAGGTTCAGTCCCCAATCAAGGCACATACAGGAACCAACCAATGGATGAATAAATAAGTGGGACAAAAAATCTATGTTTCTCTCTCTCTCTCCAACTCTAAAATCAATCAATAGATAAAAAGTTAATAATCAATTTAAAAACACAGGATGCTGGCTCTACCCCCATATTTTCCCATTCCATAAGTCTGGGATGGGACCAGAGAATTTATATTTTGACAAGGTTTCTGGTGATGTTGTTGTTGCTCTGGAGAGCAGAGTCCAAGAACCACTGCTCTAGACTTCTCATCTAATATTTACTCTTACTCCAACAAACTTCCTTTCAGGGAAAATGGACCCCACCCTGAAATGCTCAATGCTCAAAAACAAACAAAAAAACCCACATTCTGTCTGAGATGTTGTGCTGGTAAAGGCCTATAATTACGTGGCTAGAGCAATTTTATCTACTCAAAAACTAAAGTGTACTTCACTAGACATATATGATATGGCTGTTCTAAAATGACTGTGAAGAGCTGTAGATCATCTGCTCCCCGTTCTGAAGGGAAAACTTCTTGGACTTTAAGCAAACTGTATTGTTAGGATTTGTCTGGATGCAAAAAACGTTGATATTATTTAGTTGACATTTTTTCCAAATGTTAAAATAATATTATAACAATTATACAATGGTAATATTGATTATCCAAAGTCTGGGCATGGACTTTTACAGAGACACACACAGAAATGTTACCAAGAGATAATAAAGATGAGGAAGTAAATAGGGGCAACTGAGCTCCATTGGAACAGACTTTCTCAATACAAAAAGCGATTCTTGTATAACCGCTACATACAAAGTACTGCCTGTGGCGAAGGAGGAGGTGCTGACACAGCCTTACCCTCAACGAGTTTGCCATAACTGACATCTTAAGAATATTAAGTTGGAGGGTGCACTTGGTGCTTTGCATGATGTCTTCATAGAAGCACTGCTTGGCATTGTCGGGCAGCTCAAAGATGATCTCAGAGGCGCCACCGGTTCCGGCACCAGCAACAGTATCAGCAGCAGCGCGAGCAGCCTCCAACCCCAACAGACCGGGCGGACCCCGGCCGTGACATCCCGAGGCAGTGGCAGCGGCCTCAACTGACTTGCAGAGACATGCGGGGTCAGGGCTGCATGGACTCGCCGCATGGGGCAGGCCTCAGCCCGAGTTGCTCCAAGCCTTGGAGAGATTGTGGATGAACAGCGAGCCACTGGGGAAAAGTGAGGGAAGCTCAGAGGCCAGGACCTAGGGCCAGAATGATCTGGGGAACAGACAGCAAAACCTGCACAGAAAAGGGGAAAGGCCTGAATGGCCAGAAGTGGCAGTCCAGTGCTTGGGAAGGGGCAGGGCTTGAGGCACCTGTTTCAGTGACCTGGAAGGACTACATGTGGAGCGAGACCTTGGACTAAGTGGAAGTTCCAAGACTCGACTGGGTCTCCGCTGCAGTTTGGGATGAGGGGCGGGGCTCATGTAAGGAGGGCATAAGGTGGGGCCTGAAGAAGGGGTGTGGCCAGCAGGTGCTTAGCTGGATTAAGAGGCATAGGCTAGTGCTCCTGTGAGAGCTGATTGCTGGGAGATCTCTGAGGAAGTGAAGAAGAGCTCATTTTACCCTAGGGGGCTAACCACTGGTTGTTGAGTGCTTAGCTGTTTGCAGGGAGTTTTTTCAAAAATAATAAAAAATTTGGATGGAAGGAGTTTAGGAAAGGAGTATGAATTCTGGGACCACATACTGAGTATTCATTGTCATCAGACACTATGCTAAGTACAATACATTTATTGTGTTTTTGGATCTCACAAACAACACTATAAGAAGGAAGATGGTGGCATGGTAAGAGGGAGCAGATTTCGCTTCCCCCTACACATGGGAGAAATACCTAGCTGATCTACAGAGGAACTGAGCAAACAGCCAATAGTACCACAGCATATATGCAAATAGGAGACAAAAATTGTAGCAGACATTGAAAAAACAGACAAACAGGTGGAAGCTGTGACCACCAGGATACCCAAAGGAGTCTGAACCATTGAATCTCACAGATATTCTACCACAGAAGTTCACACCATAAATCCAGGGAGCCAGAACAGATCAATTTAAGAAGCTGAGGCTGACAAGAAGAGTCTCACAAACAATGGGAAGACAAAGAAACAATCCCCAAATGAAAGAAAAAGAGGAAGCCTCAGAAAGAATGCTAAATGAAATGGAGGCAACTCAACTATCAGATTCTTAGTTCAAAACAATGGTTGTCAGGAAGCTCCATGAGCTCTCAATGAGCTACCAGAAACTACAGGAAAGCTACGATGAACTCACTGCAAACTATATCAACATGAAAAAGGAAATAGAAACTATCAACAAGGTCCAAGAGGAAATGAAGACTACAATTTCTGAACTGAAGAACACAAAGAATGAAAAGCAGAATCGATGAAGCAGAAGATTGGATCAGTAGGTTGGAGGACAAAGTAAAAAAAAAAAAAAAAGGCAAGAAATGGAAAAGAAGCTCAGAAAGAATAAAGAGTAATTAAGAGAAATGCAAAACAATATGAAACATAATAATATTCTGTATACTAGGGATACCAGAAGGAGAAGAATAACAGCAAGGGATAGAAAACCTATTTGAAAAAGTAATGATGGAAAACTTCCCT
>PVKU01007959.1:0-79659 GCA_004027475.1 Anoura caudifer
CCCCCCCCCCCCCCCCCCCCCCGCCCCGTGCCCACGGCCTGCAGCCTGCTCCAAGACCCGGCCTGGAGGTCTTCAGGCATTGCCGTGGCTCTCATGACCCTCAGTTTCCCCCTAACCTTGCTGTCTCCCCCTTCTTGGCCTTCCCTGATCCTGCCACACCGAATGCCTTCTCCACCTTCTGCGCTCACCTGGGGCCGGGGCTCCTGTTTCACTCTCCCCTGCAACCGATGAGCACGTCACACGCCACCATCTTCTCCCTCAGCACCTTCTTCCCCCGGAGTCACAGTCTACAAGGGCGCAGGGTCCACCCGTGTCTCCTTAACCTACGTCCCTGCATCCTGGTACACAGCCTGGTTCGAGATAAGCATCTGACAAACATTTGTTCAGTTAGTCATCCATGTCCCTGCTTCCTTTATCAGTAGTCAGTGCTCAACGCCTCTGTCTGGGACCCTTCCCTGACCCTTGTCCTGATGCCCCTTGCTCCAGGCCCCCAGCCATCCAGTAGCGGAGTTGTACTTGGTCAGCAGACGCCTGTGGACAGATCACCTCATTAACTTTTCCTTTGTGAAACATTATGGATCGATCATATCAGGGTCATCTGTGCCATCTTCCCGATCAGGACATCAGTCCCCTGGGGCTGAGACTGTTGTCTTCTGGTCCCCGTGCCCCTCCCATCCTCCCACCTCCCCCTGCTGCCCCAGGGCCTTGGTTTGGCCACACCCCTGGTGCCCGGGAGCAGGTTCCTAACAGAGAGGGTGGTGCCTGGCTCACCTGCTTTACCCTGGAGCTGCGGGTAGGGAGAACGCTCCAGGGCACAGTGGAGCCTTATTGGCTGGAGAACTGCGCACCAAAGGGGCCCCAACCCTGCTCACTGGGTGGCATCTGAGGAGATAATACCAGGTCACAGCACAGTAATGCAACAAGGCTTTCCCTCTCCAAGGGTGTGAGACCCCCAAAGCTGTCCCTACTGCTGGCATGGTCGCTCGGCCACTGGGGGCCCCACATCAGCCCCCAAAGCCCCGCTGCCACCCCGGGACACGCCCTCTCTGTTGCCCTCCCTGCCTCATCCTCTCCTTCCCGGAGGAAGATGTGTGGGCCACGCAGCCTCCGAGACCTGGTTATTAGTCGAGACCCTGCCCCTCACAACCGAAGTGTGACGGTGGCCCAGCCCTCTGAGCCTCAGGCTCCTCTCTGGATCACAGGGAAACGAAATGATTTCACTTATGCAAAGTGCCCCGGGCCTCGGTGCCCCCGCCCTGTGGCTCACCTTGGTGATCCAGGGAGCAAACTGCTCACCCCACCCAGGTGCAGAGGAATCGGGCAGATCCATAGAAAAGCTGACCTACTTCATATTCCTAGACCCACCAAACTCTCCTGAGCGGATGGTTAGAAAATGGGGATTTCCTGGCAGCCACCCAAACCTCCTGAATCAGCAGGGGGTGGGCAGGGGAAACCTGCCTTTCTAACGAACACCGCCCGAGTCCCTGTCCCTGTGGAATTCAGGGTCACTGTCTTGACCGTGGTGGAGAGATGGGAAGCCCTGCTGCCAGCCACCGGTGGGACAGGCTGAGAAGGCCTGGCTTCTGGAGAAATCCCACCTGCTCCGGTCTGTTTGCAAGCAAACTGACATAACCTTGGAGCGGCCGTAAAATGGGGGTGAGGATTGTATCTTCCCCAAACAAACACTGAGCGTTAGATGAGATTCATCCAGTATGCCCCCCCGCACCCCGCTATACCCACGGAAAGACACAGTGCATGCTGGCTGTCGTCCCAACTGTGCTGGTCCCATCCAGACCTCAGGGACGTAGCCTCCAGCAGGAGGAGAACAGAGTGCACTTTGACCCGTGGCCCGTGACAGAGGCTCAAAGAGGAGCAAAGAAGAACAAGAGACCCCAAAGAAGGAGAAGATAATCCTGGGAGGGTGGAGGTGCCGGGGAGGAGGCGTGGGAAGGCCCAGCCTTGGAGCTGACTCTGCAGGGCTGGAGGGATGTGGACCGGCAAAGACAAGGAAAGCCGGCCGGAGCCCCAGCCCGCAGCTGGGCACGCGAGCAGCCCGCAGGAGATGAATTTGGAAGAGTAAAGTGAGGCTGGGGGGGGGGGGGGCTGTGAACACAGGCACACGTCAGGGTTTCCTCCTCGCCAAGGTTTCAGAGCCAAGGGCCTCCCCGGCCTCTGTTTCCTTCGGCTCACAGAGTCGGTTTGATTCTCATGTTTTAATTAGATGCCATCGATTAGAGATCAGGAAAGATTGCATCACTACCGAGAGTAAGTGTCTCTGAAACCGTAGGTTCTGGCTATGAGGAGGCCGGCCCACCGGCCAACTGTCACGGGGTAGGGCCCTGCCCTGTCCCTGTAGGGGGCACGGGTTTGAGCTCAGGCCTGACCCTGACCTTTGGGGACCCTGAGAGCACAATTAGATCTGTGCTTCAGGAGGTCCAGCTGATGATGAATAATAGAGCGACTGATCTCACCGGTGATGGTTACTGAGCTCGCAGGAGGTAGAGCTTTAGCCCTTCGGGCTTTACACACGTTAACCCAGTTTGTTCTCACTACGACCTTAGGAGGTTTGCGTGCAGCCACCCCCATTTTTCATAGGAGGAAGCTGAGGCACAGAGAGGTGAGGTCACTTGCCTAACACCACACAGCTGGTAAGTGGCAGAGCCAGGTGGTCTGGCCCTGGAACCCACAGCCCTAGGAGATGGTTTGAGCGAGCCGCCCTCGGCCTCTCGTCCAATGAGGTTGTCTGGTCTGGAGGGCGAGAAGATGCCCCACGTCCGGCCCCTGCTCTGGATATCATGCCAAGTGTTTTGCCCAAGCTTTCTCAGAATGTCCAGTTCTCTTAGTCAGGAGGGCAGCTGCACTGAAAGAGCCGGGTCAGGTGGCTTGGCCGAGGTCCCGGCTCAGCCTCCCCTCTGCTAAACTGCAGGCCCCAACCCTGACTGTGGGGGCCAGCAGACCCCAACGGAAAGGGAACAGACCCAGGCCGGTCTCCTGCCACACCTATGGTGGCTCCACCTGTCCCACACTCACCACACCCAACCCGCCCAGCTCAGTCAATTTGCAAAAGAGAAAAAAAAAGCACACACAAATAATAACCAACCCCACGCGTTTCCTAGCATCGGGTGACTGTTTGGTCAAGAGCTTCCTCCCTTTTCACGGGCCAGCTGGACACTCCTAACATCCTCCAGCCACTGTGGCCTCAGGTGGCTGGTCACAAGTTCAGCCCCCTGGGCTGACCATCCCCCACCCCCCACCAAAGAAAGCATTGAAGGATCCTAGGAGGCCAGTGTGGAGACCTGCCAGCTGGGGCTCCTTGGGCCGCCCTCTGCCAGCTCAAAGTCACCTTTGCTTCAACTCCTCAGCTGACCAGCCTGAGCCAGCCCAGAACCTCCTCTGCTCAGCTCAGCAGGAACAAGGAACCGGCTCCTATTGGGTAATTATTAATCAGATTCTTGAGATTCCTCAGCCCCAGGTTGGCTTGGGAAACATGCTCCCTGGAGGAGGAGGAGGAGCCGAGGCCCAGGACTGGCATTTGGACATGCAGCTGATGGGCAAGGTGGTGCTGTCCGCCGCTGCCCTGCTCCTGGTGACTGCAGCCTACAGGTTGTACAAGTCGAGGCCTGCCCGAGCCCCGCTGTGGGACAGGAACACCAAGGCCGAGGCCGAGGAGCAGGCAGAAGGCTCCAGACAGCCTGAGGCCCAGGGGCCTGCTCCTGGGGCACCCCGCCAGGGTCTGAGACGCCGGAGGGGAAGCAAGGAGCCGAGGGCACTGCCGGGCTGCAGCTGGGACAGTCCGGGGGGCTCCCAAGTCCTGGCAACAGCAGCCTCTTCCACTGACTCGGAAGCCGAAGGGGTTTGGAAGCCAGAGAGGAAAGGCACTGGTGAGGATCTGAGCAGGCGGTGCCTGGAGTCCGGCCGGCCACCTCCTCACTGCAGTGGCCAGGAAGCCGGAACAGCTGCTGGCAGTGAGTCCGAGCTGCCCCACCGCCCCCAGAAGCACAGTGAACCCAGAAGCTCCCCACCTGGCCTTGCTGCGGTGGACAGCAGTGGTGTAGAGGGTGAGCCTGCCCCATGGTGGGAAGGTGGACGCCCCAACCAGCCGGGGACTGGGGCGCAAGGGTCCCCACACCAGCCCTGGATGGCCCACTCGGAAGATGAGAGTGACATGAATAAGAGCTGGGTCTTCACACGTGGGATAGGAGTGAGTGGGGAAGAGGCTGGGGCCCTGCAGGGTGCCTCAGATATGGGCCTGGCCCTGCAGCAGCAGGAAGGGGCCACCAATGCCTCCTATACCTTCTCATCGGTGGCTCGGGTTCGTGTAGAGGAGAACTTCATAAGGGAGAAGGTGGCAGGGATCAGGTCCAGGCTGCAGGGCAAGGTGTATGAGTACTACGTGGAATCTACCTCTCAGGCCACCTCCAGAGGCAGGCTGGCCCCCGGGGCAGCAGCCCTGACTGAGGCTCCACCTCCTGTGCCAGGCCCCCTGGGATCAGGGGCAGTCCCCAGGGGCCACCATGATAGCGGAGAAGGTGGAGCCGATCCAGCCGCCTCCTCCCAGCCTGTGCTGTTGCCCCCTGTGCAGGGCTTCAGCAGGAAGGAGAGCCTCCTTCAGATCGTGGAGAACCCAGAGCTTCAGCTGCAGCTCAACGGCTTCGGGAGCCCTGCACCATCCTGCCCCAACCAGAGTGCCCCACCCAGCGGCCCCACAGCCGGGCAGTCTCCGGACTCCAGCTCAGCCGGAAGCAGCGGGGAGCCCAACCTGCAGCTGGTGGCGGGGACCAATTTCTTCCACTTCCCTCTCACCCCAGGTTCAGCCTCGGAGGTCCACCTGGATCTGGGGAATTGCTACGAGGTGTTGACCTTGGCCAAGAGGCGGAACCTGGAGGCCTTGAAGGAGGCTGCCTACAAAGTGATGAGTGACAACTACCTCCAGGTCCTACGCAGCCCAGACATCTATGGGCGCCTGAGTGGGGCAGAGAGGGAGCTGGTCCTTCAGCGACGGCTGCGGGGCCGCAAGCGCCTGGTGGTGGCCGACATGTGCCCCCAGGAGGACTCTGGCCGCCTCTGCTGCTATGATGATGAGCAGGATGTCTGGCACCTGCTGACCCATCTGCCCCCAGAGGCTGTGTCCCGGGGCTGTGCCATCTGCAGTCTCTTCAACTATGTCTTTGTGGTGTCCGGTTGCCAGGGGTCTGGGTGCCGGCCCTCCAACCGAGTCTTCTGCTACAACCCTCTGACCGAGATCTGGAGTGAGGTGTGCCCACTGAACCAAGCCCGGCCACACTGCCAGCTGGTGGCCCTGGACGGACACCTGTACGCCATTGGGGGTGAGTGTCTGAACACAGTCGAGCGCTATGACCCGCGCCTGGACCGCTGGACCTTCGCCCCACCACTCCCCAACGACACCTTCGCCCTGGCACACACAGCCACGGCGTGTGCCGGGGACATCTTCGTCACGGGCGGCACGCTGCGCTACCTGCTGCTCCGCTTCTCCACGCAGGAGCAGCGCTGGCAGGTGGGCCCCACGGCGGGCGGCAAGGATCGCACGGCCGAGATGGTGGCGGTCAGTGGCTTCCTCTACCGCTTTGACCTCAACCGCAGCCTGGGCATTGGTGTGTACCGCTGCAGCGCCAGCGCCCGTCTCTGGTACGAGTGCGCCACGTACCGGACGCCCTACCCGGACGCCTTCCAGTGCGCCGTGGTGGACAACCTCATCTACTGTGTGGGGCGCCGGCGCACGCTCCTCTTCCTGGCTGACCACGTCTCACCCAGGTTTGTGCCCAAGGAGCTGCGGAGCTTCCCCTCCCCCCAGGGCACCCTCCTGCCCACTGTCCTGACCTTGCCCGGCCCCCACGTGCCTCAGACCAGGGTCTAGCCGCCTTCTGCTGGGTAGCCCCTGCCCACTGCTCCGTGGGGTGTTCTGAGGGATCAGGCAGCCAGGAATTGAGCCCCAGAAGGTGAATTCTAGCCCTACCTCCTTCACTGGCTGGGGCTCTGAGATGCATCTCTGCTGTCAGTGGGCCACAGGGGGCAAGTGGAAAAATACAACTCAGGACTGGGGTTCCGAGGCCAAGGGCAGCCGCTTCTCCAGGGCTGGCTTCAAGTCTGAATTTTGGGGGACTCTCGGACCCCAGCAAACTTCAGGGACACAACCTTATGGCAGCTGTGGTTCAGGTGCCAGTTTACCCCCAGTGACCCCTCAAGCTGACCCCAATGGAGATGGGCCCCTTCCTAAACATTGGCCCTAAGCCTCCACTGCCAAGGTTCCCAGAAGCACCTGGAGCACACGGGCGGAAACAGCCGAGGGAGGTGGTCCAGGCAGGACTGGCAGGAGCCCGGGCAGCCGCAGGGGCCCAGCCAGAGGGGGAGGGGGTGGGAGAGGCCACACAGCTAGAGCTGGAGGCTTTTTTTTTTTTTTTTTTTTTTTTTGCCTGCAGAGTAAATTAACTAAAGTCCATTTCAGTTTTCCTTATTACCCGGAATGCTAGCTAGCACAAGACACCTCCATTTCTAGCAGCCATTTGACAAGGTACATCTTCTTGTAGGGGTCTACAAGGGATATCAGCGGGTGGTCCTGGGAGAGGCAGGAGAAGGTGATCGAAGGGCCGCTGTCCCCGTGGGGCCCACTGGCCCTCTCTGCCCATCGCAGAGCTCTTCACGGCACAGCTCTCCCAGGATCCCAGCCTCACACCCCAAGGGTGGGGGGACAGCCTCTACTGACCAAGCGACCCTTTCGGGCTGCTGAGAGCCCATGGCGTGGTCTGCCTTCCCTGTGCGGCATTGCCACTGGTCAGCATCAGACAGGAGAGGACCAGGGAGGGGCGGGCCCAGGTGTAGCTGAGGAACTAGAAGTGACAGACACATCAGGAGGTTGGGATCTCCTTTACCATCAGGTTTGGGAACTTCTCAAAGGGAGGAGACCTCCAAACCCCGAAGTTCCCCATTGCCCTGGAGGGAAGAGAGAGAGACTGTCCCTGTCTCTAACCATGGCCCCGCTCCATCCCCAACGGAGAGGCACACACAGACTTGGTCCCAGCCCCGAGACAGGGGGGTGGAGACTCCTTCTACGTGACAAGCAGCATGGAGGAAAGAAGCAGAGATGGGGTGCACCACACCGGGGCTGACAGGTCAGATAAGGACACTATGGACTTCAGCGTCTCTCTCATGGAAGTGGGAAGGGCAACTCATGCCCTTCTCTGCGGGGGCGTAAACGAGAGCATCTGGAGAAAGTTCTTCCCAAGTTCCTGGGGCTCCAGGCAGGAGCTGGTGTTCCCCGCAGCTGCTTGGGCTGAGCCAGGCTTTGTCTGAAAGATGCAGGATGGGAACGGAGAACGGGAAGGGGCTTGGCGTGGACACGAGGGCTTTCAGTGGGCCACACGAGGCCCAGGGCCCGGGAGGTGAAGCTGCTTAGTTGATTCCTAAACTGGAGGCTGAGAAAGGAAAGTGGCTAAGACGGGTGCCTGGGAAGAGTGACCCCTCACCAAGGCTATGCTCAAAGTCAGAGTCAACACTCAGGCATGAACCTCCCGGGACCCAGGGGACCGGGGGCTGCTGCAGTGATATGATGAGGAGGTGGCATCGGCATGGTGGTGCCAGGCTGGGGTTTGCTTGGGAAGAGAACCTCAGGTGGGAGCTGGGGCAAGTGGAGCCAGATGCAGCCCCAGGGGCAGGGGCAGGTGGAGGGCAAGCCCCTTGCATACTTATAGTAGCACAAGGGAAGTGGTTCCAGGGACAAGGAGGCAAAGTTCCAGATGCAGTGAGGGCAGGTGTGGTCTCCACAATGACAAGGAGAGCTGAGCTTTGGGCCTGGGCTGAGCTGCGAAGGCGTGACACATTGTCTCTGCCTCGCTCTGGTCCCCTGGCAGACATCACTCACCGATTATCATCCCTTTTCCTGTTGAGCCTTTCTAAGGGCCTTAGACGGGTTTCAGCACAGGGCCCCGGCCATCAGAGCTGGTGCGTCTCTCATCTCTGGCGCTGGGTTAGGGACGAGCATGGTCAGGGCCATTGTGGTGGAGAAAGTGGTCCAGGGGCCACAACCACCAGCTGGAGCCCTGGAGATCGGGGCACGTTGACAGAAGGCTGAGGCCAGGCACACTTCCTGGTGCTGGAGGTGCTGCAGGGACCCCTGCCCTGCAGGCACGGGTTCTAAATGGAGGAAAACAGGCAATTTTGCAGAACCGGTACACAAGTAAATAGGACCCGTGCTGGGTCAGGGCTGTAGAGAGAGAAGGCAGGCCAGTGGGAGCGTGTGAGCAGGCCTTCCCGATCAGGTGCCGTGGAGCAGAGACCTGAATGGGAATCTGGGGAACTGCGTAGACCGGGGCTGGCTCAGGGCACGGGAAGCCTGGCCGTGCCACCTGAAGGCCTTTGTCACGAGGGCGGCAGAATGGAGGTCTGCCTCCTAGGAACTCCATCTCAGTGTGTGAAGGGGGCAGGAGCCCAGCTGTTCTGCCTGTCACGTCCGGGAGAGAATCCTGTCCCACCGACATTTATAAAAGAGGGTCCTCGCTTGGAGATATACTACATTCCCGGGAGAGAAGCAGTGTTTGCACAAGTAGGGGCAAAAGTCAGAACAGGGACCAGGACATCACAGACGCCACACCTGGATGTGTGGCTGAGTGTCAGCCGGCCCACTTGACTCCATGGGTTCAGGGGCTAGGATTTCCCCTTGACCTTGTTTTTCAGCCTAGTCTGTCCACCCGTAGCCCTCAGCCTCAGAGTGGGCTCTCTGTCAAACAAAGCTTCCCCCTGGGTCATCTGGCCTGCTTTCCCCGTAAGGGGTCTTTCTTCTTCAGGGGGAAAAGTACCCTGAGTCTGGTTTTCTTTCTACACGAGACTAACCATGCCGCTACAGAAAAAAGAAAAATTGGAAAATACAGAAAAGTATAAAAAAATCTCCCCAATTAACCCCCGCCATGGTGTACGTCCGTCCCTCCGGTCTGTTTCTTCCACGAGTGGATCTTGGTTGACCTTGACTTCTGCCTAGGTGTGATTATGCTGAATGCACAATTCAGTGGCATCCTTTTTTCCACTTAGCTTTTGAAAATAAGCATTTTCCCGTGTTATTACAAACCCGCGGTAAACAACATTTCAATAGTTGCACGATATTCCATCCAGCGGCTGTACTGTGGTTTATTTAACATTCCCCCCTCCTGGTGGGTCCGTAGATGTGTTTTTTCTGTCACAGATAAAACATCCCTTGTTTTCTTATTCCTCTCTGCCTGGGGCCTCTGTCAATATTTACAAGAGAAGCCCAGCCTAGGTCTTGTCCGGAATAGCAGGAATGTCAAAACAACCATAGAAGCCACAGCATTTGCCAGGGGCCAGGCTCAGGCCCCGCTCTGATAGGGCGAAGGGCTGCCCTTGCAGGCGCCCAGCCTGGAAGGCCGGGCTTTCTGGAGGGGCCGCCCCAGGCCTCCTGCCCCGCGGTGCTCCTGGAGCCAGGACGTCGGACAGAGCCCTGCGGCTTGCGCAGCCACTGCATGAGAGGCTTTCTACATGTCATCTCATTGACCCTCACTGCACCCCGTTTTACAGGTGACAAAAGTGGGGCTCAGAGAGGACAAAAGAACTAGCCTTCATAGCAAAGTTCAGGGACCCTCAGTTTCCTTAAAAGCACCCTGGAACCAGGCCCACTCTCAACGTGGTAGTCCTTCCATTCCCCTCTCAGGGGGCGCAGGAGCCAGGACGTTGGTGTCGGCTCTCTCGTGGCTGCCCCCGATGCCTTCTCCACCCATGCCAATCAAGTGTACTCTATCCTTGAACTTTGAACTCAAATAAACTTCTCTGCAACTCTCTGATCCTCATTATCTGCATCTGTAAGATGGGTCTGCCACTGCCGGCCCATCGTGGGTGTTATAAGAACTAAGAGAATGTGGGTAAAACACCCAGCCCAGGTTCTGTGCCCAAGTCTGTCTTGGTGTCCTGCGGGTGGGGGGTGGGGCTGCCTGAGCCAACTCGCTGGTATGGGAGGTTTAAGCTGCAGGGCCCGGTCTGGTTTGACAAGGTCTGGGGTGTGCTCAAGTTACTGATGTTGTAGATCACCCAGGTTTTGAGGCTCTGAGCCTCTACGCCCCTCCTCTGGGGTAAGAATGGACTGGCTGCTGGTGCGCATTTTGGGATCAAGGTGGGAAGCGCTTGCCCAGGCTGTCCACAGCACAGGGGGGCTTCGAAGCTGCTTGGAGCCGCACCGAGGAAAGCTTGAGCAGGCGCAGGGTCTCCTTCCTTTTACAGATTCAGAGTGGAGCCACTCAGGGCAACTGGAAGGGGTTTAGACAGAGCACTTCCCACCGTTGTCACCCTTCCCTGGGAGGGCCTTGTGGCCCCAGGGTAGCCCCGGAGACCGCTGAAGCTGTGGCTGGGAGGAAGCCCCTGGGCAGCCTGGAGGCGGCGGCAGAGGGAGGAAGATGAGACACGGAGGGAGGAGGTGCGTTCCTGGAGGGGTGGCACGGAGGATTCCCGGGGAGCAGGAAGAAAGGACAGCCTGCAGGAGCGTTTCGGCAGACAGCTCCCAGCCTCCGTTTTTTTTTTTGAAAAGTGGGATGTGGGTCAAAATAAAACAAGAAATGAAAAAGGATCGAATCTGGGTTGCCTTCTTGCCTGCGGGGAGGAAGCGGAGACTTGGGTCCTACGCCAGCAATAAGAACTCCGGCGGTGCCTGCACCGGGCTCCGTGCAGGTCCAAGCCTCCCGGAGACACGCTGTCTGGAAGGGGTCACCCTCACCGCAGAGGGGAGGAAACGAAGACAGGACATTCCGCAAAAATTAAAAATGACCATTTCATACCTATTGCTCCAGCGACCTTTTCATTATTAAAGAACTGGAAGGGAGAACGGTCGTCATCGTCACACCTTAGCGGGGCCGTCCTGACACTGACAGGAGCTCTACTCGTATGACGACATTTTACCCTCCAAATGACCAGAGCACGTGGCAAAACTGGCCAAATCCCCCCCCTTCCCAACAGTTTCTCCACCCCCTGAATGCAGCTGTGGGACCTGCTTTAAAAAGCTGGGGCGTGGGGTGGACTCTCCCGTGGCTCTTAGGGACCCCGAGAAGTCGCCATGTGCACAAGCCCGGCTGGCTGTTGGGTGATGAGCCACACGTGACCCAAATGCTCATCAAGTTCCCCAGCTCTGGTCTCCACCCAGAATCTCCAAGCCATCACCGTCCCATCTTGCAGATGAAGTGACGAAGGCTCACAGGGGTGTCACAGCTGTGACGCGAGTACTCACCCTTCAAGGCCTTGAAAACGTGGCCTCAGCTCCTCCCCACCGGCACCCCCAGTCCTGATTAGGCACCCCTCGCTGCACACGTAACTCCCTCACCCTCACTCCACAGCCTCTGCTTCTAGGTCTGCTGTCCCCAGTGAGTTCCCTGTGAGCACCACGGATGTCTTGTCTGCCTCTGTCCTGGGTGCCAGCACAGAGTGGCCACAGGGCGTGGCTCAGAGGAAGCCACAGCCATGCCGTGTCCTCATGTGGAATGTGCCATCGGGCACCATGATCCGGTGTTGGCGCTATCCAGAGGGGCTGCTTTCCTGTATCCAAGGAGGGCGGTTCCCTACCTTCTGCTCTTTCTTCAAACAGCCCCTCTTTACTCTGGCACACAGTATCGGGGTGCCGAGCCCCCCCCCCCGGTTCTTACAGCGCCGAGCACAACGGTTCCGATGAAACTGTCGGCACTCTCACGCTAACCAAGAGCCCTATCCACTGCCCATGCAAGGGGCAGGCTGGCTCAGCCTGGAAGGAGCCACCCCCTCCCGCCCCCCGCTGCAAGGAGCCCGACTGGCAGAGGTTGGTAGACAAATACCCAGGCTCCCTCCACCCTCAGTGGATAACTCAGGCCCTGCACTGGTTACCCTGGGTGGCCTCCCTTTACCCTTTAACAAAGTTCCTGCGTGCTCCTGGTCCATCCCCCCAACACCCCGGCCCCCGCATCTCCATCCTTCGTGAGACAGGAGAGAAGTAGCTCCTTCTTCCCCCTGCGTGCCCCCCCCCCGCCCCCCGTAAGCCCACGCCCTCTGAGGCTCTGTAGGACTTCACACTAGGGACAGTCCTGCTCCAGCACCAGCCAAGTCCCCTGCCTCCTGGGTGGTGAAAAGCAGATTCCTACAGGCTCTGGCCTCTCCACCGTCAAAGAAGAGCTTTCCCACGATCGCTGATAAAGAAAAGCCACGAATGCACTTTAGCAGGTTAGAAACACTACCCAAATATAACGCAGCTTTATTTGTTATAAGTGTGAAAGTGACGTGGCGTCTTTGTGTTCTTGAAAAGAGTTCATTTTAGCCTCCGAAGATCTGTGGTTATTTCTCCTGCGAGCACGTTAGGCATCCCATTCAGCCACCTGTACTTTGTAGGAAATATGAGGGTTAGCTTAACGTGGCCTCAATTTGAATCATAATACATCTTGAGTAGACTCTTAAAAAAAATAAAAGCCTCCTGTTACCGAAGGCTTCCCATCTGATCTGGAGGAGCCAAAATGTTGGATTGTACCTAGGAAGGTGGCAACCCATGCCTGGCATCTTTCGGCCACTCAGCTTCACTTCCCAAACCTGGTCTCTCCCCTCCCCCCGCAACCCCCGCCCACCTCTGGACCACACAGCAGGGGTGGAGGGTGGAGGAGGATGGCAAATTCAGAAAATACCAGCCTCAGGAAAACCCAGGGAAGTGATGTTTTCCACACAAGTTGCCTTTTCTCTCTGAAACATATTTTTATCATGGCAAAACACACATAACAACATTCACCATTGTAACCACTTTAAAGTGTACAATTCAGTGGCCTTGAGAACATTCACCAAGCTACACATCTGTTTCATCTGATTGCAAAAGATATACAAACATGTACTGGCAAACATAGAACTGGAAAAATACAGAGAAGTCCAAAGGAGACAGTAGAAATCATCCCCCACTCAGCAATAATCGGTTATTACTTTGACTTCTTTGTTTCCAGTCGTATATTTATTATCCATAATTTTTACCCACACCCTCTGAGGCTCTGTAGAACTTCACACTAGGGACAGTCCTGCTCCAGCACCAGCCAAGTCCCCTGCCTCCTGGGTGGTGAAAAGCAGATTCCAACAGGCTCTGGCCTCTCCACCGTCAAAGAAGAGCTTTCTCACGATCGCTGATAAGAAAAGCCACAAATGCCCAAGTAATAAATGGGGCACTGAGCAGTGTGGCTCAGTTCGCTGGGCATCATCCTGCACAGAGAAAGGTCGCTGGTTCGATCCCCGGCCGGGGCACATGCCTGCCTGGGTTGCAGGTTTCATCCCCAGCTGATTGATGTTTCTCTCCCTCTCTTTCTCCCTCCCTTCCCCTCTCTCTAAAAAATAAATACATAAATTTTAAAAGTACAAAACGGGGTCTTACTCTGAACATGCAGTATAACCGACCTTTCCTTCTATCAAGAATACTATAACAATTTCGAGTTTTAAAAAAATACGCCACTGGGCTTCTTTTTATTGTGGTCAAATATGCACAAGGTAAAATGTACCAATTTAACTAATTTAAAGTGTGCAGCTCAGAGGTAGTAAATGCATTCATATTGTGCCCCCCCCCGCCCCCTGCCACCATCCCCCTCTTCCCAGCTCACTCACCATCCCAAGGACAAACCGGTGCCCAGTAAACACGTCTCCACTCCCTCCGCAATCCCCCACCAGCCCCTGGTGAGTAAAAGTTTTCTCTAACTCTGGAAAGCACCCTTTACAAGTATAGAGAAGTTCTCTGTGCCGTCAGTACAGATAATTGGGAATGTGCCTTAAGCACAAAGACACGGTGGTTTTCGTTCATTTTGGAAAGTCCCGCACACAATGCAGAACCCAGCTTTAGGGCAAAACAATCAATAGCTCCTTTCTCAAAGGCCCCCACCCCCACCCCTCCGCCTTGCCTCGAGGAAAGACAAAGGGAAGAACACTCCCTCTGTTCTCTACAACCTCCTCCATCATCACGCCCAACTAATTACTTCTGGAGCTTTAACAAAAATACAGTTTGGAAAAGGCAGAGGTATGAAACATGCTTACGATTGTGTTGCGTTGTGGGCCCTAATTACGAAGCAATGAGCACGTGGAACGGTGTGGAACTGAGTCACTGTGATTGCACAGTAATAACCTCTGCGAAGGTGCGCCCACACCCAGGACGGCAGCAGCGTCGTTTCGGGAGCCCCAGGGTGCAGTGCCCAGAGGGTGAACAGAAGACGTATGGAGGGTTGAAAGACCAGGGCTGGGGCGGTAAAAGGAAAGGTTGCCCCTCCTGGGGACAAGGAGGTCGGACAGGGAGTGACTAGGCTAGCAAGTCAGCACAGTTTGACAGATTCGAGTCCCCCCTTCTTCCCTCCGACGTTTATAACCTCCTACACCCTGCAAGGTGCTAGGGTTGGGGCTGTGAACAGCTCAGCACAACCTCCCGGCGAAGCCGGGAGAGCATAGGTGACCAGCTCCGTAAGTACTGGTGGACCGGCAGGAGCTCGGTGCCGGAAGTAAATGCACTGTGATGGCGAATGTGGGGAGGGACATGCCTCATCGTTCTCAGGGTGGCTTCTAGGAGGAGGTGACATTTAATCTGTGGCATGAAAAATGAGAAGGACTTGGCTTGAAGGGAGACAGGAAGAACATTCTGGAAGGAGGGCCCTGTGCCTACCCGAGAGGCCAGTGTGGCCAGAGAACTGATGTGAGACCAAGGCCAGCCAGGTCACGCGGGGTAACGTCACACTGTCCATCGTCAGCTACGCTAAGAAGTTTGGATTTTATCGTCAGCTCAATGAGAAGCCCCCAAAAGACTTTTTGCTTTGCTTATTAATAAGCTGCTTAACAGAAAAGTTGCAGGGATTGTGCAGCGAGATCCCATATACCCGTACCCTGTCCCCCTGTTATTAACATCTTATATCAAAAGGGCACCTGCACATTGTCACAAGTAAGGACCCAGCACGAATACCCTCTCATTAATTAAAGTCCATACTTTATTCGGACTTCCTAAAAGTTTGCCCAACGTCCTTTTTCTGTTCCAGGATTCCATCCAAGATACTTAACTTTTACACGTCACATCCCAAGGCTCCGTCTTCCTCTCGGTGGTGACATTTCCCAGACTCCCCTTGTTTTTGACAGCAGGAGGACTGGTCAGGGGTTTTGCAGACTGTCCTTCAGCGTGCCTTTTCCTGACACTTTTGTCATGGGTTATAGGTCACTCGACTGGGATTACGGAAGCAAGTTCATGGAGGCAAAGGGTCATTCACATCCCATCATATCAAGGGCATGCGCTATCAACAGGACTTGTAACTGTTGACTCTGACCTTGATCGATGGCTGAGTTAGTATTTGTCAGGCTTCTCTGCTGTAAGCTGCTCTGTTTTTCCTGTCCCCATACCCCACCATTCAGAAGGCATCACTGCGCGGTGCACACTTAGGGCAGGACCCCAGCCTCACCTCCCTGGCGGGGCGGGGGGCGGGGACTAGCTCCATCAATTATTTGGAATTCTTCTGTCCAGGAGATCGGTCTCTTCCCCATTTACTCGCCTGTGCAATTCTCTGTCTATATCAGTGCAGTCCCATAGATATTTACTTTGTTCTTTGGGTCACATTCCGATTCTACGTTGTTTATTTTGTTGCCCGGAGCATTCCAGCTCTGGCTACTGAGAGCTCTTTCAGCTGACTCCTGGGCCCCTTTGACGTGCCCCGCTCTGGCGTTTCCTGAGCATCTCCTTATTTCCCGGCACTTGTATGTTCCCTGCCCCGCCCTAGAACCCAGCACGCCTCCAAGGAGCCCCAGTTCCTTCCATTGCAGAATGGTGTTAGAAACCCAGGCTGGGCCCTGGGTCTCCCGAAGTTTTGAAGCACATGGATGGCATTACTGGATTTTCATTTGAAGTGTGTCCCTCTGAATGGACTGGCTGGGTGGCCAGAGAGGCAATGGAGATACCTGTGAGGGCGGGGCTGGGTCCTGTAGGTGAGAGGTGTGGGAACCCACCCGCCTCCAGGCCCTCAGAGTTGATATGAAGATTACTTTACAGTTAGTTGATATTATCAGGTGCAGAAAGAAGCCTTCTCAGAGCTTCCTTTATTTCACTAAAAGCTGAAACTCCTGGGAGTGAAACTGCCTTCGGTTTCCGTCTATGCGAGTTTTACGGCGCGAAAAGATGGAAAAGGCCACCGCACCTGCATAAACAAACATTATCACAGATTTTCTTATCTCCCGTTTGTTCCCCTAGAAACCCATTTGTTCCTCCCATAAAAGCGTCTTGTCTCCCTTCCTTTCCCCAACTTCAGCCATTTAGCCAACTACTTCTTTTGTGAGCTCCCATATGAATAAATTTTGTGGTTTTTTTCCCTTCCTGTTAATCTACCTTTTGTCAGTTTAGTTTGCAGGCTCCCAGGCACTGAGTCTAGGGCTTCCCCTCCCTGCTCCCCCCAGAGACAATAGCCTGAGCTACGCAAGGACACAGGGTCACCTTGAGACAAGTCCTTGCAATGGCACTATACCCACTAGGTTGTCCCTGTGCCCAGGTCTCCTCAGACCCCTGGCCAGCCTACCTGTGCCCCCACCCCGTCGTCTGGTGCGTGGCCTCTCTCTGCACTGTCCTGAATTGATTTCTGTTGCTCACAACCAGGAACCCTAACGGATAGAGTTTGACCACGTCACCCTTGCCCTCTACAGGGGACTCCTAGAAGAGAGGGTCTGGGCCTGGCTCGTTTCACGGTCCCCCAGCTCTCACACAGAGAGCCCAGTACTTGGGCCGAACTCCAGAAATGCTCGTTGGGCCGGATGTGAGCTGTTTGATGAACAAAACAGTTGGCTGCCCGTTAGAGCACCATCCATGGGGCTGCAGGGGGCACCTTGTAACCCACTTAAGAAAATAAACTGTTTGCAAGTTCTCTCCCCACATTCATTTGCAGGGAAACAATTAGTGTGCTAATTAAAATCGAGTCTTATCTGTTCATTAAAGTAAGCCCAGCAGGACCTCCAGTTGGCAAGGTTTTGCTGGCACAAAGTTCAAGGTTCTCTGGTAGCAGAAAAAAAAAGTCATTTTCTGTTCTCATCGAATGTTTAATAACTCAGGTGACTGCTGACTCTGGCTGGCCCTCCGATCACTGGGTTCTTATGAGCCAGGCTGGCAGACACGTGTCAATCAACACCCACATCCCAACTCAGACGAGTGAGAGATTGTAATCCTTCTCCAGGCCTGGCCTGGCTGGAGTGTGTCTTGTTCCATAAAGGAAGAGTTTGTTGCTCAAATTAATAGTATAAACAAGATTTCAGAAGGGAAGGTTTAACCTACTTAAGAAAACACACTGTTTTCCAGCAATTAGTACCATTTGTACACAATGGATGAGCTAATTGCAGATAAGCCTTATTTCTGCTTTGAAGAGGGATCCAGCAGGACCAGAGCTTGGCAACACTTTGCCAGCAGTTACTTAGTGTAGTTAGCATCACCACATGCTCTTGAAAGGAAAAATGCAGCAATTCACTGAAAGCAATCCCCTCTATTCGGATTTCTGAGTAATTCTCTGCAATTCTCACCGGGCCTTCAAGTCGGCATCTCCAAAATAGGGGTAATACTTATTTCATAGGGTTGTTGTGAGGAGTTATTGAGTGCGTTTATGCCCATACATGGCAGCTAAACCCACTCTGGTCTTCTCCCAGATTTGGTCAAATGAGGAGAGAGATTCTGGGCTCAGCATCTGATGGGGACTACCAGGCATCCTGCCAACTGCTTCTGCAGCCACTGCCTCAAACTCAGTATTCGCGGGAGTGAGATCCGCATCAGCCCACGGTGAATGCCCTTTGAAATCTGGGACACCTGTGGCACACCAAGCCTACCACGCGTGCCCTCGGGTCGTACCAGTCCTGTTTGAGCAATGTCTATTTGCTTGGCTTCTTCCGCATTTTATCTAAATCAACCTCTCCTTTTTATAGCTGCCCAAAAGGAAAGTAACAACACCTGCCTTCTTGTCTTTGAAATGGGAGGGTGCAGGGTGGAGGTGGGAAGAGAGGGAGATTGGCGTTAACCAGCAGTAGACTGGTGGTTAAAGACGGACTTTGGCGTTGCCAGGCAAGGCATTCCAGACCAGCTGACCCGGTCTGGTGCCTCCCGCCGTTGCTCTGTGTTGGGCCAAGCTGCCTGGATCCTTGATCCGAAAGTTCTGCCAGGAGATAGATCACGAATAAGCCAGGCGGTGAGAAACAAATACTGTATGATCTTGCCTTTAGCAGGAACCTAATGAACAAAACAAACAAACAAGCAAAATATAACCAGAGACACTGAAATTGAGAACAGGCTGACAGTGACCAGAGGGGAGAGGGGAGGGAGTTTCAGGGGAAGGGGGGAAGGGTTTGAAGGAACAAGTACAAAGGACACATGGACAATAACAAGAGGGGGTGGAAATGGGAGGGAGGTGGGGAGGGCTGGGGGGTTGGGCTGGGATGGGATGAAGGGCAGAAAGCTGTACTTGATCAATAATTAAAATTTGTTTAAAAAAAGAAAACCTATAAAATAAGAGAAGATAGATCACAAGTGAAGTGTCAGACAGACAAGGATAATGTGGACCTGGATCCTTTAAACCGTTAACTCCTAAAGTAATCAGTACAGTACAGGCTGAGTCACAGGGACCTGGGTACAAGTCTTGATGCCCCCACTCACCAGCTCAGTGCCCCTCTTAAGGTCCCTGTGAGATTTAATAAGATACTGGGTGTGAAGCCCTCAGCTCAGGGTCTGCCTCATAAAAAAACACTTAATTTAGGTGTTGGGAAAATAGGAATGCCTTGTCCATACCGCTCATCGGGCTGCAAGCTCTCTGGCCGATGTGCCCAAGCGCCTGTCATCAGGGAAACCTCAGCAGGACCTGCTGCCTTCTGCCTTTCTTGGCAGTTTATACAATCAGACAAATACAAATCCAGTTTCTCTCGGGCACCTGGCGCATGAAGTGGTTCCTACATGGACTCCTACATGACATGAGACACTTTGTCTGATCAAGTGAAAGAAGGAAACGCATCTGGCGACTGGTTTGTTGGCCGTTTTCTGCAAGCAACTCTCGCAAACAAGGAGAGGGGAAAAAATCTATATTTGAATTGACTTCTATATAGTGCAGCCAGCTGGGATGCTAGCCAAATTTTCTAGGCTAAAAATGAAAAAGGATTCTTTTTTCTCTTGTCTGCAGCAAACAGTGTGCCTTCGGGCCCATGTATTTTGTAAGGATCACAATTGGATCCCACACTCTGTTGGTGTGGAGGAGTCTCGGTCACCATTCCAAACCTTTTTCTCGCTGCTGCTAACACTATATTGTCTGTGAATGATTATTTATTGTGTTTCCTGCTGAGATGACCATTTCACCTGACAAGTGCCCCTCACCATTGGCTGGTCTGGTTTTGTCATATGTCTCTCCTTCCCCACAACAGGCAGGTGATCAAGAAGGTAAATGGTGTGGGGTACTGGAGGATTCAGAATTCCTCCCGAAAGCAAAATGTTGGCAACCGGTTTCTCCTTGTGGCCTTGGTCACACTTAGAATAAGAGATATTTTTGAAAGTTAGAGATGGAAGAGTGAAAAAGGATTACTGTCCACTCTCCCCTCCGCCAGGACGTGTTGTGGATAACCAAGGAATTGGTGTGCAGGTTAGCCTCTCTGCCCTTTCTTTGGTCGGCTCCCCACCTGGCCACGTTGGGGCTGGGATTAGAACCACTGTATGACCGAGGTATGGTTGTGCCTGGCAAAAGGCAAAAGCTTATCTGCTGAGATGTAGTATCAGGAGTCCAGAAAATTATGTGACACTTATTTCTCTATGTGCTATGTACTCCCCCCAGGTTGTAGAGAATTTGGTAAGCAAGACCCTCTCAAAATCATGTACCCAAAACCATTTAATGTGGCTCCTAGGCTCAGAACTCCACTTAAGCACTGACTTAAAGAACCTGCAAACAGTTTGTACCCTTAGGAAAATCGATACCAGGCCCCTGCCTTTGGCCCATGCCATTGGAGCAAAACGATGCAAATTCAATTCCACGCATCCTGCCTAAGAGCCTCTGACTGCTAGGGCTGGGTGGTGTATGGCGTGCGTGTGCGCGCACACGTGCTTGGTAGCACGTGAAGAACAGGAACAATAAATAGAATGCAGTGACTGCCCTCCAAAACGTACCACTGGAGACCACCAGTGTCTTTAAGATCCACAAGGCCAAGACAACCAACCAATCCACACCACCTTCCTCTCTGGCAAACACGGAGGACCACGTATGGAAGCACAGGTGGGAGGGAGGAAAAAGAACACATGGTTTTGAGAACTGTTTGAGATGTCATCCACTCCCTCCACCTCCTCCTCTACCACTTTCCCGTGTCACCGGGGTAACCAACACATCACTCAACTCCCACGGGTACAGCAGCCAGGCAGCCGGAAGGTCAACGCTAATGAAAGATGCTATCTGGAAAATAAATGCCAAGCCAAGCTGACATAATTAGCTGTATTTGTGGTCCTTGAGGTTTGGCAAACTAGGATAGGGTGGGAGGAGAGTTGGGGAAGGGGGGCATGCTCTTCCGAAGCTTCTGGAACAAAGAGAGCAATTTGGATGGTCTCCAGTTAGTGAGAGCAACTTTCCAAGTGGCTATCTAATTAGTGGCTGCCCAGATTCCAAGAGATGGCTGCACATAGCAAATAAACAGGGACGCTTGGCTGCCCCTTAGCTCCAGCCCATGGACTTTCGGGATGTCAAAAGCTTCAGATTCATCCTTCATTGCCACTATTCCAATGCTAGAGGGTGTTTTTCCCCAAAAAAGTGCCATTTGCATCACAGCTTAATAATGTTGTTGACATCCCAAATACCCCCAGAGCCACTTAAGAAGAGTCATTAGTTCTCTGAAGTGGATGGGGAAATGAGAAACATATAGATGGTAACAAATGGCCTTTCTATCTAGTTTTTCACTTCCCAGTGAGCCAAATTTACTTCTGCATAATCTTCAGCAAGGAGATTAACCTGAGCTAGCCTTGATCTCCTCGTCTGTGAAGGAGGGTTAATAACATACACGTCCTAAAGGACTGTGTTGGGAATCTACAGCCAGGATGTAGCATGGCCGGGGCTCAAGAACTGGCATGTGCCGATGGTGACAGTAACAGTGACAAAGATGATGCTTCTGCTGAGGATAATGAAGATGACGATGGTGATGTTGCTAGCAGATGTACTTCGCTCTCAGTGGTTTGTTTCCGAGAGCAGGGAGAACTCAACAATGTAACACAAAGAGGGGCTGTTGGCTGGTGAGCTCATGCCCTGGCGTTCATGGTACAATGAGGCATGATAATGGTCATTACCACGTGCAGAGAATACGTTTCCAAAGCACTTTCACATGTGTTGCCTTATTTGCACCATCCCACTGCTCTGTGAAGCTACTCTCATTTTCTGAAGTTCGCAGTTGAAAATGAAATGAGACTCAAAAAAATTAAGAATCTGGACTAAGCTCCCGTAACTGGTAAGTAAAGTAACTAGGTCTTGAACTGGAGCCGTAAGAGCACACATGTGATGTTCTTCCTGAGACACACACGTTGCCTTCCAAGCATTTCCAGGGAGTGTGGGAAGAAGCTGCAGACGTTGGCTGAGGTGGTCGCAGCACATGGAACTTACCCAAAGGGAGCTGGGAGACCAAGACCTGAGACAGCAAGAGCGGACCTCAGTGGCCAGCCACATCGAACGCCCACTGCTTCAGCCTACGGGAGAGATGGGATGTTGATATGAACTCGGTGACAAGCCAGAATTCTACAATGCATTTTAAAAAGTTGTTTTTGTTATTTTTGCTGTGCAACAAGCTACTCTGAAAGTTAGCGGCTCAAGATCGTAGCCATTTTCTTTTCTCTTACAGTTCTGGAGTGGAACGGCCATGGGTAGCTCTTCCATTCTGTGCAATGTCAACTGGCCAGCAGTTGGCTGGGGGGAGCTAAGCAGAAATGTCAAAAATGGCTCGCCCTGTGCCTGGCTGAGCTCTCAGGTGGAGAGCCTCGGTTCTCCTCCACGTGGAGCCTCCGCGTAACATGGGTTTCTCACAGCTGGGCAACGGGGTTCTGAAAGGGAGGATCTCAAGGGTGAGCACTACTAAGAAAGGAAAGAAAAGCTTCCAGTGCTCTCAAAACTCAAAATTCCCAGAACATTATGTCCGCTATATTCTACTGATCAGAGCAGTCACAGGGTCAGCCCACGTTTAAAGAGAAAGGAAATAGGCTCCCTCTCATAATGTGAGAAGAGGCATGTGTATGGGGTGGGGGGAGAGTAGAGGGAGGGATTGATGATGGCCATCTTTGAGACTAGAAGCTGCGTTGTATCATTTTCAAGCATGAATTACACTGAACTTGGGTTTATGTAGTATTATCTCGTTCGAGTAATAAAAGCAGTAATAGCTGCAACGTATTAAGTGGATGCTATGCTAAGGTGATTTACATATCTATCCTTGTCGTAGGTAGGGATAACAGAGATTAAGGATTCGTCCAAAGCATCACACTCAGACATAGGAAAAAGGGCCATCTCTTCCTGGGTGTCCTTTCTAGAAAACAGAAAACTTTTCCTGGCAGCCTCCTTCCTCCCCCAGCAGATTTTCTCTCAGTCTTTCTTGGCCAAGATTGTATTGTATATCTATTTCTAAGCAAGTCACTAGTGAGGGGACTAGGGTTATTATGAATGGGTACTTAACATCTCCCACATCCTCTAAGCCCCACCCATCCCCCTTCCTTGATAATACCCCACAACGGGGTGTTACAGAGGTAATGCACCCAACTTGGTTTTTTGAGGCCAGAATAACCCTGATACAAAAATTTGACAAGAATAGTAAAAAAAGATTTTTAAACCACCCTCATACTTATGAGCATGAATGCAAAAAAAATCTAAATAAAATATTGGCAAAAGGAATCTAGCAGTATATCTAAAATCACAACACACCGTGACTAAGCAGACTTTATCCCTGGAATGTAAAGATAATAATAATAGCTGACCTTCATCAAGGGTTCACTACGTGCCAGACACTGTCCTAACTTCCCTTTTAATATTTAGAACTAATGAGAATATACTCTTAGGTTCTCAATTTTGAAAATGAGGAAATTGAAATACAGAGAAGAGATGTTAAGTAACTTGTCCTTGAACTCAGCTAGGTACTTCCACATCAGAAAATCTATCAAGTAATTTATCACAGTAACAGTTTAAGAAGAATAATCATTTTCTCATCCCAACAGATGCAGAAAATCATCTGAAAAAATTTAAAACTCATTTATGATTTTTTTTAAATTATAGTTCTTACCTCTGAGAGTGTACTCCTCTGGTTTTAAAAGCAATAAAAGCACTAGCAAAAAAATTATCCAAATCAACTTTTTCAGAACTGTAGAGTAACCAAAACCTAGCAATAATCCAACGATCATTTATTCAAGAAAACGAGCTGAATCTTGGAATGATCAGTGAGGTTCATGTCATTTTAACTTTATTTCCATTCTTTAATTTCTAGCTCTATGTCCTTGAAAATCAGCAGCCGCAGACCACGAGTAGCTATGCAAACCAGTCACTGGAAGGGCCACTATGGGCTGGGGTTCCTCATAGAGCTCCATCCCAAGAGAAGTGTCACTGTTTGACTTGTCTTGAAGCTCCCTGCAAAAGCCCTATTTGCAAGACTTATCATTATTTGACCTGATCTGGGGCCTGCTCAATGGATAAAGCCCTAAATCAGAGCATTTACAAAAAAAAAAGTAGCAATTTTTTTAAAAAGATGTCTTTATTCATTTATTTTTAGAGAGAGGGGAAGGGAGGGAGAAAGAGAAGGAGAAAAACAATGTGTGGCTGCCTCTCATGCACCCCCCACTGGGAGCCTGGCCCGTGATCCAGGCACGTGCCCTGGCTGGGAATTGAACTGACAACCCTTTGGTTTGCAGGCCAGCACTCATCTACTGAGCTACACCAGCCAGAGCAAGAGTGGCAATTTTAGTGTTTAATATCACAGCTGCCTAAGGTGGTGACACCAACTGAAGCAAATAAGAGCCTGGCCAAAAAATATTAAAATAAAAATCTGAGGAATGGGATGCCCATAAAGGGCTTTGAAAACCTCTAACATATTCCTGAGAATCTAGAATACAGCACATCTGTATGGCTGTGCACATGCCCAGGGTGGAGGGGGGGCAGAGAGGGTCCTAATCTCTCATGTCTGGAGGACCCTGAGATCCTGAATAAGCAGAAAGTGAAGACTAAAGCAGAGTTGTCAACTGCTAGAACGCTGAAGGTACACAAAGAGTCCTTTGGCCAAGGGTAGAAGATTTATTGTTTCAAGGCATTGAAGATAATCTCTGTCCAATCATTAGCTGACCAATAAGCTAAATAAGCAGAGACTTCAGTGGCTGTACATAAAAGCAAACAAATTTTACATAATCAGTCCAGAAATGTCACTAAACAAACAAACAAATGAGAGGGTGGGAACAGCAACAACAATAAACTCTGGGGAGAAGGACAAATCTGATTTCCAGAGTTCCACATTATGTTATTTAGAATGTTTAGTATTCAAAACAATTTTCAAGATATGCAAAGAAACAGGAAATTATGACCCATACACAATGGGGGAAATCAATAAAAACTGTCCCTAAAGATACCTAGATGTTGGACTTACTTGAAAAAGCACTTAAATCAGCTATTATAAATATGTTCAAAGAATTAAATAAAATCATGTCCAAAGAATTAAAGGAAAGTGTGAGAACAAGGTATCATGAGATATGAAATATCAAAAGAGATATAAATTACAAAAACAACAAAATAGGTAATAAAGAGTTGAAAATTATAACTGAAAAGAAAAATTTACCGGAAGGGCTCAGTACCAAATTTGTATTGACATAAGGAAGGACCAGCAAACTTGAAGATAGGTCGATTGTAATGATCCTGTCTGTGAAACAGACATCAGAAAGACTGAAGATAAATGAACAAGGCATCAGAGATCTATGGGACACCATCCATTATACAAACATATGAACAATGGAAGCCCCATAAGGAGAGGAGAGATAAAAAAGAATATTTAAAAAACATCTAAATACTTAAATATTAAAGATTATTTAAGTAAATAATGGCAGAAAACTTCTCAAATTTGTTTTTAAGAAAGGTATCTACACATCTAAGGAGCCCATAAACTCCAAATATGTTAAACACAAAAAAATCCACACCAATACATCATACTCAGACTTTCAAAAGACAAAAGCAAATCTTAAAAGCAATAAGAGAGAAGCAACTATTTACATAGAGGGGATCTTCAATGAGATTAACAGCTGATTTCTCATCAGAAACCATATAGGCCACAAAGCACTGAGCTGACATATTTAAAATGCAGACAGAAAAAGACTGTCAACCAAGAATTCTATATTCAGGAGAACTATCTTTCAAAAATTAAGGAACGTTAAAGCATCTCCAGAAGAATTAAAATAGATAATTTGTCACTAGCAAACTAAAGAAATACTAACGAGAGTACTTCAGGCTGAAATAAAAGGACACTAGACAGTAGCTCGAATCCATGTGAAGAAACAAAGAGGACTAGTAAAGATAACTGCATAAGTAAACATAAAAAATAGTATAAATTTATTCTTGGTAAGTCTCCTCTGATTTAAAAACGAGCTTCATAAAGCAATAGTTATAAACCACGTTGAAGAAATTATAATGTGTAAAGATATAGTCTACATGACAATAATAGCACAAAAAAGAGAACGGATATCTTGGAGCCAAGTTTCTGCACACTATCTAAATTCAGTTGTTATTAACCTGAACTATATTGTCTTCATTGAAGACAAACCCAAAGGTCATGGGTTTGATTCCCAGCCGCAGCACATGCCTGGGTTGCAGGCCAGTGTTTCTCTCCCTCTCTTTCTCCATCCCTCCCCCTCTCTCTAAAAATAAATAATTAACATCTTTTTTAAAAAGATGTTAGTTGTAATACCCAGGGAAACTACTGAGAAAATAACTTTTAAAATATACAATAAAAGATTATTTCCCTTGCCTAAGGAGATATATCAGAAAAAGTATTGCTATCAGCAATGTCTGAGATTTTACTGCCTGTGTTTCCTTCTAGGAATTTCATGACTTTGGGTCTAACATTTAAGTCTTTAATCCACTTCGAGTTTATTCTTGTGTGTGGCATAGAAGGGTGGTCTATTTTAATTTTTTCTGCATGTATCTATCCAATTTTCCCAACACCATTTATTGAATAAACTATCTTTGTCCATTGTATGTGCTTGCTTCCTCTGTCAAATATTAATTGACTACAAAGGAATGGGTTTGTTTCTGGGCTCTCTATTCTGTTCCATTGACCTACATGTCTGTTTTTATGCCAGTACCACACTTGTTTCTTTACTATGGCCTTATAGTATAGCTTGATATTAGGTAGCGTGATTCCTCCAACTTTGTTCTTTTTTCTTAAGATTGCTGTTGCTATTCAGGGCCTTTTGTGGTTCCAGATAAATTTTTGAAATATTTGGTCTAGTTCTGCGAAATACATCCTTGGTATTTTGATAGAATTGATGTAAAAATGATGATAATTTTACCCTTTGTGAAAGCATGGATAGACCTGGGGAACATTACGCTAAGTGAAATAAACCGGTCAGAGAAAGACAAATACCATATGATTTCATTGGAATGTGGAATCTAATGAACAAATTTAACTAACAAGCCAAATAGAGACAGACTCATAGAGAGCAGGCTGACAGTTCTCAGGTGGGTGGTTATGGGGTGGAGGGATCGAGCAAAAAAGAAAAAGGACTCATGGACACGGACAACAGTGTGGTGATTGTGGGGATGAGGGAGCAGGGGATAAAGGGGATAAATTGTAATGAAAAATACAATAAAAATAATTTTTAAAACATATTTATTTTTTAAAAAAGAGCATGAAATAGGAAATTGCACAGTGCATCCCACATGGTAAGGGAAAATAATGTTTCAGATATCTGTGTGTGTATTTGCATTTTGCCTTTGATCACTAAATAAAATGGTTTTTTTCCTTTAAAAAATACAATAAAAGAAAAAACAAAAATGATACACTACAAAATATCAATTTAACACAAAAGAGGGTATAATGAATAAATAGAAAAAAACATAAGAAAACAAATGGCAAAAGGAGATGTATAGGTCCTATCTTACCAGTAATTACATTAAGCATAGATGAACTAAACGTGCCCATCAAAAGGTAAAAATTGTCTAAATGAATTTTAAAATGATCCAAATATATATTGTCTACAAGAGGCATACTTTTGATTCAAAAACACAAATGAAATTTAAAAAACATTCCATTTACAAAACGTCAGAAAGAATAAATGCTTAGAAATAAGTAACACAAAAGAAGTACAAGACATATGTACTGAAAACTAGGAAACGTTGAGAGAATTAATAAAGACTTCAATCAGTGGAAAGACATCCCATGTTCATGGATTAGAAGACTTAATATTGTGAAGATGTCAGAACTTCCCAAATTGATCTGCAACTGAGTTATCTCTATCAAAATTCCAGCTGTTTTTTTATGGAAATTGACAAACTGATCCTAAAATACACAAAATAGCATTTAAAAAGCAAACACAATCATGATAAGGAACAAAGTTGGAAGATGCACACATTCCAGTCTCAACACTTACCACAAAACTACAGTAATCAAGGCGGTGTGGTAGCGGCATGAGGACAGACGTACAGATGAAATAGAATGGAGAGTCCAGAAATAAGAATCTGTAGTTAAAGTACTTTCCATGAGGATGTCATTATAATTCAATGTGGACAAATAGTCTTGCCAACAAATGGTACTGGGATAACGGGTTATCCAAATGCAAAAGAATGAATTTGGATTCACACACATGCAAAATTAACTCGAAACTGATCAAAGGCCAAAATATAAAAGCTAGAACCATGCCACTCAGAAGGTAACAGGTATAAAACTTTATGACCTCAAATTAGGCAATGCTTTCTTAGGTGTTTTACCTAAAGCACAAGAAAAATAAATAAACGAGGCTTCATCAGAATTAAAGCTCTTATGCATCAGAAGGCATCAAGAAAGTGAAAAGATAACCCACAGAATAGGAGACAATACTGGCAAATCAAATACCTGATACGAGACTTACTTCCACACCACAACAACTCTGACTACTCAACGATAAAAAGACGGGTGACCAAATTTTTAAAAACAGGCAAAGGGTTTAAAGAGATGTTTGTCCAAAGAAGATATACATATGGCCAATAAGAACAATGAAAAGACCCTCAACGTCATTAGCCATTAGAGAAATGCAAATCAAAGCCATGAGATGCCTCTTCACGAGCACTGGGAGAGCTATACATTTTTTAATAGACAGTAACAAGTGTTGGTGAGGATGTAAAGAAATTGGAACCCTAATACACTGCCGGTGGGAATGTAAAATGGGGCAGCCATTTGAGAAAACAGTTTGGCAATTCTTCAAAAAGTTAACGTACAGTTACCATATATCCCAGAAATTCCACTGAAGTATACACCCAAGATTATAGAAAACATACATTAACAAAACCACTTGCATACAAATGTTTATGGCAGGATTATTCACAATAGCCAAAAAGTGGAAACAGCCAATATGTCCATCAACAGGTGAATGGACAAACAAAACGTGACATGTCCGTACAAGGCGTACTTTTCAGCAATAAAAACGAATGAAGCACTAACACACACTACAACATGGATGAACCTTGAAACCATTATGGTCAGTGAAAGGAGCCAATCACAATAGACTACAAGTATGATATGATTCCATCTCTATAAAATGTCAGGAAACAGGCACCTCCGTAGAGAAAGATTGTAGTTGCCAGGGACTGGAGAGGAGGGATGAATGGGATTTCTTTTGGGAGTAATGAAAATGTTCTAAGATTAGATAATGGTGATGGTTGTACAACTCTGTGAATATAATAAAAAAGAAAACCACTGAATTGTACTCTTTAAAATGGTGGATTTTAAGTATGTGAATTTTATGTCAATAAAGCTGTTCCTTAAAAAATAGTAAACTAGAAATAAAGGAAACTTCCTTAAATTGATAAAATGTGTCTACTTACCTTTTATGATGTTTAACCCAAAGTAAATATCATATGTAATGGCAAGACTATAAAAATATTATTATTAAAGTCAAAAATAAAATAAGCATGGCTGCTATAATGTTTTGTACAGCATTGTACTAGAGACCTAGCAAGCAATACAAAACAAGAAAAATCAGATAAGGGATAGAAAGGGAGGGAGGGAGGGAAAAAAAGAGAGAAGAAAGGAGTGAGGGAGGGAGGAAGGAAGCAAAGAAGGAAGGAAAGAATAGTTAGCAGATGGTATAGCTGTTCACATAGAAAATCCAAGATAATCTACAGCCAAGTAGAGCTAGCAAGGTAGCAGAAATTTCAAGATTCAAAATTCAATAGTGTTCCCATATGCCTGCAATAATCAATTAGAAAATAGAACGGAAAGAAAGTTCCCAATCATAAAAGCAAGAAAAATGATGCTACTTGAGAATAAATCTAGCAAAAGATGTGAGAGACCTTTATGGAGAAAATTATAAAAAGTTACTGAAGGACATAAGAGAAGACCCGAAAAGATGGAGAAATATAACATATTCATGCATCGGAAGATTCAACATTACACAGATGTCAGTTCCCCCCAAAATTAATCTATAAATTCATTGCCATTCCAATCCGGATCCCAATGGAGCCTTTCATGGAGCTGACAAACTGAGCCCAACATCAATCTGATATCGTTAAGAGCAAAGAAGAGCCAAGATAAAAGAACATGGGGAAGGAACTTCCCCAAGTAGACAGAAAGACTTGCTATAAAGCCTTGTGAAGTTAAAATAATGAGAGATGCACACAGGAGAGACACATCTGTCAGCGGAACCGACCGGAGAGCTCAGAGACCCTCATGTGTTTGTGAGATTTGCTGTTAGAGGCGCTGCGTGCCTCCCCCAGGAGACAGTGGGTATTCAACAAATGCTGTCGAACCATTGGCACTGCCGTGGGGGACATTGGCTTCTTCTTAATCCTCACCCAAGGATATGTTCGTTGGCTCTAGAGAGAGTGGAAGGGGGAGAGAGAGAGAGAGAGAGAGAGAGAGAGAGAAACACCAAACCAATGGGAGAGAGAAACATCAATCATTGCCTTCCTTACATGACCCAACTGGGGATCAAACCCTCAACCTAGGTATGTGCCCTGACCAGGAATCAAACCCACAACATTCTGGTGCACAGGACGATGCTCTAGCCAACTGAGCCACGCAGCCATTCTTAGCTGGATGCTTACCTCACACCACACCTAAAAATAAATTCCAGACGGTTTAAACACAAAACTTTAAAACTGGCATGAGGAAATATAGTTGAATACCTTCACAACATGGAGTTAGGGGAAGATTTTCTAAATGCATTGTAAAAGATATCAGTATAGTGAAAAAAAATTAATTTGACTGCATCAAATACTCACATTACCGTATGCTAAAACCACCCGGAAACAAATTCAACATATAATCAACACAGTTGGAGAAGATTGTTCCACCAGCACAAAAACAGTATTTGAAATACACAATGCGCCTGCAACTCAAAAAGAATAAGACAAACGACCTGATCCAAAAACTGAATGAAGGGAATACAAAAGAAAGCTCAAATGGCTGACAAGTATCCGTTAAATATACCTTATATATTTAGTAGTGAAATAGCAACTTCACTAGCAATCTGAGAAACAACATTTAAAACAAAACAAAAAGTGGAATTCTGTTGTATACAGATCCTATTAGCCTCCCCCAAATGCAGTCCCGCCATCCCTGTCCAGGCAGGCTCCCGCCCGCTGATGGGGCGGAGATCGCACGTGCCCGCTGTGTAACCCAGCACCTCTACCACTAGGTATGTATCTAGAGAAACCCAGGCAGAGCACTGATTGCAACTGAAAAGAGAAGGAAACATCAAAAGGAGAGCTTTTTCGATGTGTTGTGTACATGCGATGGACCATTGCAATGAATGAACGGGACCTATGAGAGTCAGCATAGGTAGTGTTGGCACGGGAGGGACTGGGTGAGTAAACCAAACTGCAGGTTAAATACAATGCATCGTTTGTACAAAACGTGTAAGCACACACAAGGCACTCCAGAGGGTTTTAAGTACAAACGCATATGGTGAAAATGTAAAATCATGAACAGAAAGGACTAAAGCAAATTCAAGCCGTGATGGCCTCTGAGGAACGAGGAAGGAGAATTGGGACCAGGAAGGAGACAGAGGAACTTCAGCTTTATTGGCTGTTTTTAGTTCCTTATTTCACAAAAGGATATAAATCCAGCAGGATAAAGGTTAACGTTCATGAATCCCGAGAGACAGGTAAATGGGAATCTCTTCCTTCCCTCCTCCCTCCCTCCTGTCTTTTCTTTCTAATAATAAGTAAATAATACTGGCTTCTCCTTCCTTGAGGTCCAGGAGGAGCATGAAAAGCTAAAACTAATCTATTGTTTTTCTGAACTCTTTATCATATTCATATATATATCATATATATGATACAAAATATATGTTATAAATATATATGATATATATATCGTATATATTTACCTTGAGGTGAGGATGATTAAACTCCAAAAAGCCTTCAGTGATAGGTAATATAGTCATGGAGTTTTGATGAATAAACAGAAGTTCCCCTCTCTGGACCAGGGAGAAATGTGGAGGGCAGGCATTCCAGCCAAGGCGAAGAGTGTGTGATAAAGCTCAGAGACCTAAAACAGCATGCTTATTCGGGAATGGTATGCAAAATGAGCAAGGAGGTGAGGGAAGAGAAGCAGGAGACATTTCCAGGGCTTGATCATGGAGGAACTGGTGAGCCAGGCTAAGGGTCTCCGACCGAATCTTGTGGGCAGGGGGCACTCACAGTTAAAGTGCCCGGAAAGGCTCCTGCCGGCCATGTACCAAGGTGGAAAACAAATTCCACCCCACTTGGAATGGGTTAAGATGGGTCTGCCATTCTGGCGGAGGGACCTTCCCTCTTGTCTCTCTCTCTTCTTAAAATGCCAGTTGGAGAAACTGTACCGGAGGGAGATACCCCAGACCGCTTGGTACCAAGTGACCAATACGGGAGCCAGCAGCTCGCAAGAGTTACCCAGAAACAACACCAGGTGTCCAGTGACTAGAGACCACAGTGTCCGGGGGTGTTGCAGGCCCGCTACCAAGTGGGCAGCTGAGTTTGGGTGCAGACCCTGTCTGGGAAGAGTGGGGGTGGGGTTCGGTCCTCTGTCACCAGGGCCACTTTGGCTCATTCTGCTCATCCCACTACAAGCCGCAAAGGGACATGGCCAGGCTCGGATTGCTAAAGCCCCGTATCAAGTAAAAGATGGAATGGGGGTGGGGGCAGGGCCACGTTATGACTTTCATGGGCCCCATCTTCCATAACAATAAAAAAAACATAATTTAAAGAATCTTAAAGTTCTCTTTTACCACTGTGTTGTTGGTATAAAGGCAAATGTATTAATATTATGTACTAAAACATTGTTGTTGACCTAAAAGTTTATATTTTCTTCTGATTTTGAAATAAACTGAAATATCTTCACAGGCCCTCTAAAAGGACTGTGGAGCATAGGCAACGTGCCTACTACGCCCGATGGAGGAGTCAGCCCTGGAGACAAGACGCAGGGCGACCACACAGGAGGCATCACAACAGTCACTGGAGGTGGGTCCTGGGGTGGTTGCCATGGCAATGGAAAGACAGTGAGGAGCCAGGACTGCAGTGAACACAGACAGTCATCATGGAAGGACAAGGATGGAGGGGAGGTGGGGAGGACCCTCTGCCTCCCCATGCTCTCCTCTCTGCCTCCCTCACTTCATGCAACATAAATGAAGACAGAGAGAAGGAAGTTCGAGGGAGCCATTTGCAGCCTAAATGGAGCTCCTTTCTCACCCCTCCAATGGGACCACCCCCTAAGGAAGCGGGCCTCAGAGCACTTAGCACTTAGGAACTTGCTCCATTCCAAGCACATGCTGCCAAATGAGCTCCCGGCAGAGCCCCCCATGCCAGAGAGGGGACACAGGCGTTCTGGAGCTCCAGAGCCAGGCAGGAGCCAGGCCCCAATAAGGATGTTCCTTACCGTTTCATCCATCAGCGGGCAGGCTGCCCAGCTGGCACTGGTGCCCTGATGGAGCCCACACCTCAAGCAGAGAGGGGTCCGGTCCGGACCGCTGGCTGCTGTCAGCGTGCTGCTTTTTCACTGAGCTGAGCCAGCAGCTGGGGAGAGAGAGAAATGGATCCCAATTAAGGGCTGCCTCAAGCAGTGGCCTGATGTCAGCGGGTCTTTCCGGCTCCCTACACACACACACACACACACACACACACACACACACACAAACACACACTCCTTTCTCTTATTCTTTCTTAGAAAGCTGCCTCAGCATCCACTGTCTCACATTCTACCCCGGAACCCTGAGATCAGCTGCCTGCGCAGCAGAAAGAACTCAGTGATAGGGGCTTCCTGCATCTCCATTCCACACGCTAACGCAATACCCCCCACACCCTGGTGTGGCTCTCCTACATCTGACCTGCTGTCCCCCCAGCGGAGGCCAGGCACTTTGCCAGGGCGGCAGTTGGACGCCTCCTATTTATCACAACCCAAATCTTCAACAAACAACCCCAGCTAGTCTCAAACGTCAGCATATGTGGGCATCAGCAGGAGGGCCTGTGACAATAGCAGCAGCTCGTCAGAGTTTGTGACTCCGGGGACTGCAGCCAGGCCTGGGAACCTGCATTCCCAGCCAGTCCCCAGGTGAGAGCTGCTGTTGGTTCTGGGCCCACACTTGGAGAAGCATTGCCTTATGTATCTCCCAGTCTCTCTTGTTCTGATTCTGACCTTCCTGACTGTCCTTCAAATCCTTTCATTTCTGCCATGTCTCCCATTTCTCCTAACTCCTAACGCCCCGCCCCTGCCCCAAGACCCGGTTAAAGGCAGGCAGAAGTCTGAGCTTTTTCCGGCTTGTTCCTCTCTTGTCGGGGAGGAAGCTCCCTGCCCCGGCAGACTTCCCCTTCCCTCTCAGTAGCCGAATTATTAGACAGGCAGAGAGGTTCTGCTGTCCAAGAAGAAAGACAACAATCGCTGCGGGGCAAGCAACCACACGATGGTGCGCCAGAGCCTCCTTCACAATTAAATGCCTTCTGGGTTCCGGGAGCATCTGAATGGCCAACACATTCCAACCCACTGGACTGTAAGACCATTGGTCCACATCCTATCCCCTTGCTATTCTCAGCGCCTAACGCAGCAAATCCATTTGCTCAACACACAGCTATCCTCTCCCAAGTGCCTGCTGTACACCAAACGCCACAGCAGGCAGGGGACCTGCATGACCTGGAGGAAGGAGCGCAGGCTTCGGAGCGGACTGATGGTGTTTGAACCCCGCCATTTTCAAGCTGTGTGACCCCAGGCAAAGCACGTCCCCTCTCTGCACCCCACTTTGGTCATTGCAGAGTGGTGAGGAAGACTTAATAAAGAGAACACATAACAAGCATGGGACGCGTAGTCATCCAACGAATGAGAACTGATGATAACGCCGTGAAGACGACACAAAGGTGCTGAGCTGGGGGCGGTGACTCTGTCTACGTGCTTGTCAGCAGCTTCCGCATGTGGCGTCGCAGCAAATGAGTGAGGCCTCACTGCTAAGGAGAAAGGACCACAGGAGAATTCCCCTTTCGGAGCTCGGATTCCTTCAGAAGGCCACCATCAAAATGTTTGGAAAAAACAAGAATAATAACAATGGCTACCACTTATTGAATGACTACTGTGCACCTCGCTTTATGCCAAAGCTTTACAAGTGCTAACTCTTTAATCCTCATAGAAATAAGCACAGGAAGATATTAACTCCATTTTTCAGTTGAAAAAACCAAGGCACAGGGAGGTTGTAGACTTGAACCCCAGCTCTCACCACTGGGAACACTGCCTCCTAGAACTGATTAGAAGCATCTTTCCTGCTCATGGTCTGTACATGGCAAGGCCATTTGCTCACCTGGAGGCTATCCAGATGGAAGTGGATTTGGGAATATTCCTACCAAAAGCATGGTCACACCCCCATGCCCCCCACCCAGCCCCTCAGAGGAGGGAAACAGCCCATTCTGCACTTCCAGGCAGCTGTTGGCGGAATGGCATGGGCCCGGATGATGCTGGTGGTACCCTTGGCTCTGGGCAGTATTGCTTCTTTGTTGCGGTTGTGTTCTGCATCCCCAGGCCAGGCTGCAACACCCTCCATCCCTTCCCAGCACCTTGCTATGCCAGTCTGGGTACCACACACATGCAGAGACGTACCAGACTCCACCTGTCAGCCCCAGAAGGGACCAAGACCTGGAGGAGGGTGCAGAAATGCCAATCAAGACAAATGTTTGCAAGACTGGCTGCAGAAGCCCAGAGGGAGGCCTCTGACACAGCCTTGGGAAAGGGGTGGTCAGAGAAGGCTTCAAGGAGACACTGAGCCCTGGTGGATGGACAGAGACCAGCAGGTGAAGCATTCGGGAAGGACGATGACACAGCAGCGAACACTTTTCTACACTCTTTAGTGACGTTAACTCACCAGGACACAAAAATAACCCAACATTCACCGTCCCCATTTTACAGAGAGAAAACTGAGGCCCAGAGGCTAAAAACTTGCCTGAGATTTTAGCGATCATAGACCGGGGAGCCAGCATCTGGCTCCTGCCTCTGGGCTCTGCACCGCTACACGGTGCTGAATGGTACGGCCGGCAGCGTGTGCAGAGGGCCAAGCGCCCAGCAGCAGGACCCGGCCAGGGACAGCCGACTGTGGTGAGGCGGAGTCCAGCAGAGCGAGCGTTTGTTCATGGAGACAACTCTTGGGCAGGTGACAGCCATCCAATCATGCAGCTGTCATGAAAACTTGGTTAAGCTCTCTCCACATCCTGGGTGATTGACAGCTGGGTCCGTACAGCCATTCCCCGAAGACCTAACCCTCATCCCAGCCCCAGCCTTAGCCCTATCCCCAGCCTCTGTAAAACTTTCTCCAGCTAATTAGGAGAGTAGAGACCATGGAACCCACTAAGCAGGATTCCAGGAGAGAATCCTACAGTCCTAGAATCTCTCAGTCCTCCCACACCACTCTGACCCCTGCCTGACCTGGTGTCCAGAAGGCGTTTGCCCAATTAATGGATACCCTTTAGAGGATCTTTGAATGTCTGTCCTCAAACGGCATCTGGCTGGTTTGCCGAACAGACTCGCTCAGCAGATTAATTAAGGAACAACTGTTCCCCTTGCAGGGTGATGAGCAACAGAACTCTCCAAACTGCACACTCCTCTTCAATGCCAGTGCAATACAGAAACAGTCTATTTTTAAATCAATCCACAAATGTTTGTTCTATTGACTTTGTTGATTTGTTTATATATACCTGGTCTTATTCCACCAAAAAAAAAAAAAAAAAAGGAGGGCTTGAGGCAATTTTCAAAATACATGTAACCAGATATACTAAATCGATGTGGAGTCAGGACAAACAAAAGGCAAGAGTAAGAAGTAAAATAAAACAAGGAGTTTTAATTAAGTTATAAAATGTCATGTTCCACGCAGTTTGCTTGAGCTGGCTGCTTCCTGGGTTGGAGCTTCCTAGTGGCCAAAGCAAGAAAGACAAGTCAATTTATTAAGCAGATTCCCAGGGCTCGTGAAGGAAAACGAAACGGTTGCTCAAGAGAAGAGGGGGAGGAGGGGGAGGAGGCGGAGGAAGAGGAGAAGACTGAGGCGGAAGCGGAGGATGAACAGCAATGGCAGCACAGTGTTCCTGGTCCTGATGCGTGTTTATCAGCATACAAGGTATTGGGGGGTACAGACTCCATCTGATCCAATCTAAGCATCGTCCCCACGCAGTGCACTCAGCTGGATAAAGACCATCCGAAGATCAGGTCCTGATGCTGCCTGAGAAGGCTGATCCAGGCTGGCCCTGCCCCCGGCCACCCTTCCTGAGTGGGTAGGACCAGCAGAGGGGATGGGTAGGCGTCATCCTCTGGTAAACCTACAAACCCAGCCTCTGAGTATCTCTTTCCCCTTGAGCTCCAACTGGGTCACGACTGAGTCTAATTAGGACTCAACAAATCCAACCTTAGTTGAGTCTCCATCATCAGCCAGTGATCCTCTCGGGTACCCACCCCTGACAACAAGGCTGGCTGTCCTTGAGCATGGATAGACCATGAACGGTCCCCACGGCCCAGACAGGCCACCTCCCTGACCACTGCTCTATCTTCTCCTGAGACCCTGAGAGTTATTACTTTTACGGTAAGAAGGAGGGGGCTACACCCTTTTGAAGCCCTACTGGCTGCCAGGCATGGTACAAAACATCTATCTTGCCTAATTCTCCCTCTGTGGGGTCTACATCTTCAGCTGCAACATCTCTTTGAGCTCAGACTCTTCCAGAAGTTGTCAGGTCCTTGGGTGTCTCAAGGACACCTCAGACTCAATGCTTTCAAGATGGCCCTCACAGTGGTCTCCTCCATCTCTTTATCCAGGCCTCTTGTGTTTTCTGTCGCCAGGAATGACACCATCATCCAACTGCCCAGGCCAGGACCTGACGAGTCACACTGTCCCTCTCCCCCAGCCTCACGCCCATTAGGAGTCCACCCCCAGGTGCTGTCAATTTCACCTCCTCAGCAGCTCCTGAAGCCCTCAGTGCTCCGTGCTCCATCTTCACTTCCCTCCCTCGACTGGCCCCCTCCTCTTGCGTGGACAACTTCAAGAGGGTCCCATTTCAGCTTCTCACCTCCCATCCCTCCAGCACACCCTTCACTCTGCAGCCAGACCAATCTTGTCAGGACACAACACACATCAGATCATGTCAGTCCCATGTAAAACCCCTCCCTGGCTTCCGTTGCTCTTGATGGAGTCCGAAATCCTCAGGGTAGAGAATAAACCTTGGCCCTGTCCACCTCCCACCTCTCCAGCTGGCCCTCAAATCCCACCCCTACCTAGCTCTTCTTCACCCTCATGGACCACCTTCCCTTTTCTCCACATGGCCGGGCTGTCCCCTTTGTCCAGAATGTTCTTTACACCACTCTTTCCAGCCAACTCTTGTTTATCCTCCTGATGTCCCAGCCATCACCTGCTCCAGGGAGCCTTTGCTGACCTCCCTCACTGGTTAAATGCCACTCAGGCTTTCCTGGTGCCTCCCCCTCCCCCTGGAGACCCATGTCCTGGTTGGGAGGATGGAAGCCCAGCAGGCTGGCTTGCAGCTCTTGGTACTGCTTGCTGAATACTGCCGACTGAACGGTTTGCAGACTTCTAGCAGGCTGAGTAATGGCTCCCCAGGACACCAGATCTTAGTGCCTAGAGCCTGTTAGTGTCACCTTATTCAGAAAAGGGTCTTTGCAGACGGGATTCAGTTAAGGGTTCTCGGATGAGCAGACCATCCTGGATTATCCAGATGGGCTCTAGGTGCGGTCACATGTACCGGTACAAAGGTGAGGCAGAGGGCATTTGAAACACAAAGGAGGAGGTGATGTGAGGCTGATGCAGAGAGAGATTTGGAGACGATGACCTTGAAGACTGGAGTGATGCAGCCACGGGCCTAGGCATGCCTGCAGCCCCGGAAGGTAGAAGAAACAAGAAGCAGATTCTCCCCTAGGGCCCCTGGAAAGAGTGCAGCCCTGATGGCTCCTTGATTTCAGCCCAGTGACCTTGATGTTGGACTTCTGGCCTCCAACACGGTGAGGGAACAACTGTGTGCTCTCCTAAGCTGTGGACTTTGTGGTAATCGGTTACAGCAGCTGCAGGAACCCAACACGTGGCTCACAGTCGATAAAACTGAGTCAGAGAAGCTAAGCAATACATCCCATCCCTGCCCCCAGCCCTCTCTTGGAAGAGAAAGTTGACACCCCCTGCCCCCTGCAAAATGAAAAGCCCAAGGAGGCTGAGGTCATTTGGGAGTGGTGAGACCTCGCAGAGCAAGGTCCGGACCTGACTTGCCCACACCTCTTACTCTGAGGCCACAGAAGAGCTTGGCACATCCCCTCACCCCCATCTCCAGGAGGGGACCCTGCTCAGGGCTTGGGTCTCCCCCAGCACAGCCCCTTGAGAAATCAAGCAAGTGACAGCAAGGAGTTCTTACCTGAAAGCTCCTGTTTCACGGCCTCTGTTCTCCTGAGCCATGCAACCTGCTTGCTAACATCTCACTTCAGGGAAATCTGGGCCCCCATCTCTTGCCCTCTCCTCTTCCTACCACTCCCATAGGAAGGTCGTGAAGAGGGGCAGTCCTGGGGCCACGCCGAGGACGAAGCCAGAGTGGACACCACCTTGCCAGTCCGACCTGCTCGGAGAAGCTAAGACGGGAGGACAGTATATCAGCCTGAGCACGCACCAGGCATGTGCTAGGTACTGTCACATGGGACACCTTGCATAGCATCCCTTGCAAGAGACACAGTCCTATTCCTGTTTGGCTGTCGGGAAACTGAAGCTCAGAAACACAAAGAACTCTGCTCAAGTTTACTTAGCTAGGAAGTGGCCAAGTTGGGATTCAACCAGATTAGCTGACTGCACCTCTGGGCCATCCCCACCAACCCCCTCCTGATCCCCAACCCCCAGGCCTAGCCCACGAGAGACCACTCCTCTCCTTAATAAGGAAGACACACCGGTGACCAGCCCTCGCAGCCTGTCTCCACCTCTCCCCCACCCCACCCCCACCAAGCCTTCTGCCACCTGAGTTTCCATTTATCCAACCAAAAAACGAAGAGGCCACCCCCACTGGCCCGAGCCCGTCCCAAGCAGACTCCTGCGCATCAAGTGCAAGGAGAGCCGAGGAGTGGCTTTGAAGCAGAAGTGTCGTTCCTGGGATTATTATTGTAAATACTCTGTACTCAACTCTTGATTTCCCACACTAATGGGAGGGAGCGGTGGTGCAGATAATTAAAAACACATTTCTGTTTGGCTCTGGGACATGTGTTTATCCTCCTGTTTGGATATGGGTGGGGCTGGCATCCTGGGAACTCAGTGTGACTTCCTAAACCTTCTGCAAAAAAGAGAAGAAAAAGAATTACCGACACCTGCCCTGAGAGAAACCAGACAGCCACCCCCAGGCTCAGCCCCAGCTTGTCACCCTGTCTCTGCTGAAAATGAAGAATGTCACCTCCACGGTGGATGAAAAGCACACAGCCTAGCAGAGCTTCAAAATAAATGATTTTTGTTGTTCACAGGCACTATGTTTGGATAGGTGCATTACGCAGCAATGGAGAATCAATACACCCCATTCCATGTTCCTAGGAAGGTCTGTGGCTCTCCAAGACGCCTGTGAATTCCTGGTCACTTTGGACCGGGAATTCCCATCTTTCCTCCCTCACTGATCCCTTCTCAGGTCTGAAAGCCATCTTTCCCGGGAGAGCCTCCAAATAACCTACGAGGCTTCCGTGAACGTAACAGACTTTACTGAAGGTCTGGAGGAGGTGTGAGGGTTTCGTATCACACGATCTCAAATGACTTACGTTGGATGCTAGAGATCTCTCTCTGCTCTTAAATATATTTGGTCACCCCACCAGCGGCAGTCAGTCTTCCTTAGCTTCATCTCCTGCCAATTCCTCTCCCCTCCCCGTCTCCCTGTTCCCCTCTCCTCCAATTCCCATGCATTTCATGGGCTGCTGGTTTAGCTATCTGCCATTTCCAGACACTGCATGCTCTCTGGGTCTTATCTTCTACCCTCACAAGATTGTCAAAGTATTTTCTGAAACAAAGATCATTTTTTTCCCTAAGGAAGCTCTGATGCCAGATGTTAAACTAATCTAGTTGCACTTTTAAATTCTGCTATGTGAGTGAAGGAAGGCACGTCTAGTTATCCATCCAGCATCCCCGCCTTCCTTGCTTCCCACCTTCAGAGCGCTAGTTTTGCTTGGGGCAGTTAACTCTCCAGCCTCCTTTACAGCCAAGAGTGGACGAGTGACACAATCATGGCCCTTGAGATGCAAATAGAAGTCCGCTGGGGATTTACAGGAGTGTTTATCCTCTCCTGATATAGGCACTGCCCCCTTCTCCTGCTTCTTCCTGCCCAGGATGTGGACACAATGTCTGGTCAGCAGCAGCCCTCTTGCAACCAAGAAGACAAGTCACGTGGGCGGCAGAGCAGAAAGACAGAACCAGGCTGCGCTCTCGACAGCTTCCTTCAGCTGCACCTGGACTGTTTAATTCCGAGCTCCACATTCATTGTGAAAAAATAAACTCCTGTTTGTTGGGTTTCCTGTCTCTTGCATCTGAATGCAATCCTACCCGATTCAGCAAGTAATTACATTTTGATTTCAAAAACTTTTCTTTTAACTGCTGCTGCTTCAGGTGAAAGCATGTCAACCACCGACTAGATATTAAACAAACTGGGTAATGATGTCAATTAAAAGTGCTCAAGTCATATCCCCTGCAACAACTGAGAATTGCCTGTAATTGGAAAAGGACAGCTGAGAACCCCAGTCTTGTTTCACAGTAGTCCTACCTGAGCCCTCCTGGGGACAGAGGTGGTGCCGCTATTCGGGTCAGTCTTCTCTGTGACATGCCCAGCACAGAGGGAACCCGGGCCCACTGATGGGACAAGTGCATCTGAACTGAATGCATGCTAGCTTCACCGTCCTGTCCCTGACTTTCCTGGAATGTCCCCAGGCTTGGCAGGTGTCACTGGACCCAGAAACCCCCTGGTCACTGTCCTGGCCGCCACAACAGCCCTCATAGGGGTGGCGCTGACCCCCGCTTCACCAACCCCAGATCCTTCACTCCCCTTGGGGACCAGCAGCCCATGGCAGCCTCCCCGTGCCAGCCAGCTGGCCTCCTGCTGCACTTTGATGTATGGGCCTAATATTCCAGAATTATCTTTTGCTCTGTGTTTTGTTTTCTCGAACAATCCCTGGGAGGCCTCATTACATTGCTCCAAGCATGGGGAGCTACATCATTGAGTGACCCCCGCTAACTCCAGCACAGCCAGGAGGACGGCCGGGCAGAGTCCCCGGGGGGACCCAGAGCCTCGCAGTGGGGCTGCCCGCTGCTGCGCAGCAAGGCCTGCTTCATTCCCTAGGGCTTCGGGAAAGAAGGAGGAAGAGTCCCGGCCACTCTCTCGGGAGCCAGAAGCCAGCTGATGTGGTCTGAGGCAGGTCTGGGGAAACTGGGGTTCACCAGGACGGGGCTCCTTGAGGAAAGTGGCAGCTTCTTCCAGCTTCTGGTGGTTGCTGGCAGTTCTTGGGGTCCTTGACTTGTGGCTGCAGCACCCCCATGTCTACCTCCACATCACGGGGTCTCCTTCCCTGTGTGTGTCTCTGTATCCATCTTTGCAGGACACGCTCACAGAGACACCAGTCACTGGATGCAGGGTCCACCCTAATCCAGCCTGACTTCATCTTAACTCGATTACACCTGCGAAGGCATTTCCACGTAAAGTCACCTTCCGAGGTTTCAGGTGCACATGGGTTTTTGGAAGACACCATCCAGCCATATACCACAGATATTATTCCTCCATTTCACAGAAGAGGAAACTGAGGCACAGAGACTTGCTTGAGGTCACATGGCCACACAAGTGGCAGGTCCAGCATCCGAGCTCAGGCCTGTCTGACTTCCAGACCCTACCCTGTCCGCCCCAGCTCCTCTAAGCACTGAGGTGATGGCTGTCACTTCTAATGCCTGTCACTTCATTTCACCATCATACCAGCCTTCTAGGACAGGAGCATTACACTCATTTTACAGATGAGGACATCCAGGCTTAGGGAGGCTAGGTGACTTGCCCAAGGCCACGCAGCAAGTTAGTGAAAGGACCAAAATTAGAACTCAAGTCCCTCTGACATCACCCCCATGGGCTTTGCCATTACCTTAAAACACTTCTATTTGTCCCTTCACTTTGTGACAGTTTACACATGGAGGAATCCCAAGCTTCCGTACCTGTAACTAACTCAAAGACCTTTTTCCAAAGTCGTAGCCCCTCCTGATCCTATCCATACTGGAGGGGCTCCCCCACCCTAGGGACCTGGGAATACGGAAACCATGCACCCTCCCCACGGTCGCCCAGACACCCTCAAACACACACACACACACACACACACACACACACACACACACACACACACACAGACACGCGTTCACACACACACAAAACACACTCACAGAGGAACATACACACACTCCCCCACCAGCCAGCCATCTCCTACAGCCAATTAGCCATTGCGGGCGGCCTCCAGGGAGCCCCGCGGGTGACAGACTTATCGATCAGCTGGAGTGTGAGTGTCTGAGTGTCACGCAGGAGAGAGGAGTCGTTTAAGCAGTGTTCTCCTCTTTCGGAATGCGGCAGGGACTCTAGGGGGCGGAGAGTGAGTCGTGTTTACTGTGACTGGTAATTGAAAGGCAGCGGCAGCCACCCCGCATTGTCCCCGCCAATACCTAATTGCTGGACTGAAAACTGCAGGAGAGCTGGGGCCGGGGCCGGGGGAGAGGGGAGAGAAAAGTTAATACAGCCCAGAATCGATAGCGAATGCTTTCACAGTGTCAGGCACAATAAATGGAGCTGAACAGTGGAAGCTGCAGAAAATTAGCCTCCAGGCTGACTGGGTTGGAAAGCCTGAAGCTGGTAAACGCAGCAACTGAAGGGAGTTCTTGGCCGCCCCTTCTGTTGACGTGTTTTCTTTTTTTCTTTTCTTTTTTTTTAAAGATTTTATTTATTTATTTTTAGAGAGAGAGGATGGGAGGGACAGAAATCACCATGTGGTTGCCTCTCATGTGCCCTGCCCCAAGGACCTGGCCCGAAACCCAGGCACATGCCCTGACTGGGAATCGAACCGGTCACGCTTTGGTTCCCAGGCTGGTGCTCAGTTCACTGAACCACACCAGCCAGGACTCGATGTGTTCTCTGATGGCAAGTGGAGGCCCGGCGCCAGCTAAGCCTGCACAGGCTTAGCTGAGAATGGTTCAGATGGACCGTAATGTGGCCCCTTAGGAAAGGACTCAGACATGGGAGGCCCACAGTAGCCCATGATCTTGGACCAGTCACGTCAGCCCACCGAGCTTCAGAGTGCTCGTCTGCAGGTTGTGCCCCTGCTCGTGGGGCAGCGCTCTGGGATGGAAAGAACGTGAAGACCAGGGTTTGCCTCCCAGGTGGGCATCTCCCTGCCGTGGGACACTGAACAGGTGAGTTAACCTCAGCTACAAAGCAGGAATTGTGATGGCCAGCTATGGTTGCTGAAAAACGCTGAAAAACGTACTGCCAGCCAAAAAGATAGGCGCATCCCAACCCTGGAACCTGCGAATGCTACCTTCTGTGGCAAAACAGAAAGGGGCCTTCGCAGGTGTGACTAAGGAAAGGACCTTGAGATGGGCAGAAGGTCCCGGGTGATCACAGTGCCTTCACGAGAGTGAGGCAGAGGGACATCCGATACACGGAGGACACGGCCAGGCGCTGATGAAGCAGAACACAGGGATCTGAAGATGCTGACCTTGAAGATCAGAAACGAGGCGGGCACAAGCCGAGGAATGCCAGCAGCCGCCAGCGCTGAAGAAGGCTCCCCGGAGGCCTCCAGAGCGAGTGACACTGATATCAGACTTCGGCCCCCAAATCCCTGATGGTGTGTTGTTCGAACCACCAGGTCGTGGTAACTGGTCACAGCAGCCGTGGAAAACAAGTGCGTCAGCTTTGTGGAGCTGGAACGATCAAAAATGTTTAGTTCCCTTGGCACCAAACAGACGTCAGAGCTCCGACGTCACGATCTGAAAGGACCAGCAGTGGCCACGGGAGAGCCCGAAGCCCCACGTTAGGAGACGTCTCGAGCTTCTCCGTGAGGCCCCTGAAACTTTCTCCGGCAGGTTATCGAGATGGCTCACCTCTGTTTCCTTTGGCCGGCATGGAAGCCCCACAAGGGCAGTGTTCTTTATTTTATTTCACTGACATACTCAGGTGCCTGGAACAGTGCCTGGCACACGGGAGGTGCTCAGGAAACATCTGTTGAATAATAATTATGAAAAACAATAATAAATAAACTCCTGGCATAGAAGAGACACTCAAAAGATGTCAGCCGTGGCGTTACTAACAAAAGACTCTTGGGTGGTATCTTTCCTCTGTGAGCTCCATTTCCTCATCTGATAACTATGATGATCAGAATAGCACAGCCCCTGCCCAGGCTAGTTAACTCAGTTGGTTAGACCGTCGTCTTCATTCACCCAGGTTGCAGGTTCGATCCCTGGTTAGCGCACATATAGGAATCAACCAATGTATGCATCAATAAGAGGACAACTGATATGTCTCCTTTCTCTCTCTCTCTCTTTTCTCTCTCTCCCCGTTCCTCTTTCTCTCTAAAATCAATAAAAATAAATTAAAAAAAAAAAAAAAAAAGAATAGCACAGCTCCCAAAGATTGGCCATAAAGTGATGGAGGGGAAAGTGTTTGAAAACTAAAATGCAGTCCAGGGGCCCTGACCAACCGTTCTGACCTACGTGAGACTCTCAACTCTTGCCCCCTCCTCACTCAACCCCCCAAGGCCCTGAGTGCCCAGGGGTCCAGAAATCCCCTATAATTTTGTGCAAACTGCTCTGCATGTGTCCCTATGTACACTTTCCTGGTTCAATCACTTAGATCCTGAATGATGGCCTGTAACCTAAAAATAATGTGTAATCTCAGGAACAATCTGCCTCCCACATCTCCCGTTGCGGCAGGCCCCAGAGGCCAGCCGTGAGATCATTGCTGGCCACGCCCCAAAACAAGGCACCCTGGGAGCCAGGGTGCAAATACCTGGCTTCCGGGAGCCAGGGGAGTGCAGGTCGGGAGGCAGGAGAAGGAGAAGGAGAAGCAGGGGTGGGGCAGGGTGGGGTGGCCCCAGAGCTCGGCAGGCCAGGGATAAGGCAGGGTGCCTGGAGATGATTCACACCTGCTCCGAGAGCCAGGGCGCACACCCCTCCCCGGTTCTGCAGCAGCTGGAAAGCAGCCTACGTGGGAGTATTTACACCGTGGAAATCTGCTATGCTACAAATCAGAATTTGTCTTTTCCTCCCCCCCAAAAAGCTGGTTGTCAACATTTTACCAGCACACCACTGGAAAAGCTCCACGTTGGAGACAAGCTATGCTTTACTGAGCTGTGCAAGGAAGCCACCACAGGTCTTGCAGGGGCCTGTGCCCTGCGTTTGTTCCACACTATTTTCCAGGTTGGCAATGGCAGCTCTGAGGCCTGCTGGGCCTGGAGCGGAGAGCATGCCCCACCTGCTCCCACTTCATCATTTCTGAGGGGCCTCCGTTCTGGCCCTGCTGGCTGCAGAGGGTCAGTGGGACCCTGCAGCACCAGGGCACTCAGGTAGGGCTGATCTGCGCAGTAAGCAGAGATGGCTCCATCAGGGAGCGGCCGCCCTCTGGGTTAGCCTTGCTCCATCCATCTGCTGAGCCCTTTCTCACCCCCTCCAGCTCCCGCACACAGGGACCCTGGCCTTTGGTAGTCAGAGGGTCTGATTTCTGATAGGCCTGGCACCCTCCTAGTCATTTCCCATTTCCGAGCCCCCACCTCCTTTTCCCTACCCCAACACAAAGGGCAGAGACTGTGGGATTTAAATATGATAAAGTCACAGACAGCCCCAAGCCCAAGCTCACATCCTTAGCATCTTCTATGCACCAGGAACTTGACGCATGGTGCTGTAATTCACCCTCAGGAGAACCACTCAGAGGAGGGTGTTTAGTTAGCCCTGCCATCCCTCATCCAGTGAAGAAACTGAGGCTCAGAGCAGGTCCATTCCACGCTCGAAGCCACACCGGGGAGCAGGGGATGGTTTGGAAGCCAGGCCTTGGCCGACGCCGACTCCCAGCACACACTGACATCTGCCCCTCCCAGGCGCTCCAGACTCTGGCTGCAGGAACCGCTCCTGCTGTCCCTCCTTCCCCAGGGAAAGTCACTGGTCCTGGGCTAACTGCTGGCTTGAGAGCTCAGGTGGGAGGCCCCGTGGCGGGGGCGGGGGGCTGGGGGTGGAATTCGATCCCAGCCTCAGCTGAGGTGCTCAGCAGGGTGGCCTCCCCTGGTGCAGAAGGTGAGAGCCGCCATCGCTGCTCTGCAGGCTGGTTGCTGCCAATCCCACACCCGCCCCTGACTTGCTAATGGGCACTTCCTAGCGGCAGCCACCGCACAGTGAGCATGTGCGCTGGGGGATCAGCTGGCGAGGCTAAAATATCACGTAAATGGTGCCACCCTCTTCGGAGGGCTGCAGACATGGAGGACTGTAGGACAGTGATGGGGAGCAGCGAGACGCGAAGAAGCCGCAGCCTTCCCCTTGTTTGCTCTGTTCACGTGCATCCCCTTCACCTGCAGGTGGGTCTGAAGGAGAAATTCTCAAGGGATTAAAAATGGAGATGTTTGTTATGAAGCAGGTGCATGCAGAGCCTTGGCTCAAGGAGACACAGGCCAGCTCCATGAATGTGTCTTCTCAGGGGGCTGGCAGTCTATGGCACGCACACCCCTGCACCGTCCGTGAGGGGCTTGAGGAGCCAGCATCAGCTCCCGACGTCTCCTGGCTCTAAACACGCAGTGGCAGGTCCCAGCACCTTCTGTGAGAGAAGGCTGTCATCTCGGAAGGTGGGGGCAATTGACTCTGGCCACCTATGCAACTGAACATCCAGACCCTAAGAGGGAGAAGAGAGAGTGAGCATCACCTACCCCTCCATCCATCCATCCATCCATCCATCCATCCACTTAATAAACGTTGAGGTCTTCTCTGCACAGGGCCTTTGCACATACTGTTCCCGTTGGCTGGAACACTTTTCCCTTCAGGTACCCACATGGAGAACTCTTCTCATTGAGCAGGTCCCAGCTCAAATGCTACCTCTTTCAAAAGGCCTTTCCTAACCACCTATGTAGATCACTTCCCCGTCTGCCCTGCTGGGCTTCACAGCACTTGCTTCAATTTAAAATCATCTGGGGTGTGTTCTATGACCTGTTTGTTGTGGAGTTCTCTGTCTCCCACTAGAAAAAATGCATCATACTTACTCCTGCCTTCCCCACGCCTAGAAGACTGCTGGGTGCAAGAGCAGTGAGGGGTGGGGGCAGCGGGGGAGTGAGTAAGAGGAACATTTGCTAAGCACCAACTGTGGGCCCAGCCCTGGGCTAGGAATCTCTGGAAGAATAAGAAAGACACAGTCCCCTCATTCAGCGGCTCACAGGCCGGAGTAACTGGTCCAGGTCCGTTGGGCCCCCTGTTTTGAGTGTGGTAACAGAGGCATGAACACAGCCTGGGGCTGTCGGAGAAAGCAACAGGTAGAAGTAGCATCGGAGCTGAGTTTGGAGGGAGGAGTGGGGATTTTTCAGGCAGCCAGGGGATGCTGGGACTTCCGGGAAGAGGAAATAGCAGGGACAGAGGCCCAGATGGAGGGAGTCTTGGGGAACCACAAGCTTGGTGTGTTTCAAGCACAGCGGAGAGTGACACGTCCAGGTGCCTTCTAGGAGGAGTTCTGGGCAGCTGCGGTGTGGATGGGTGGGGGGGGGGGTTGGCGTGATGGGCGGGGGAGAGCAGTGAGGAGACAGCCATTGAAGGAGGTGAGGTGGGAGGAGGTACGAGAGGAGGGGACGGGTGTGAGAGACATTAAGGGGTAAAAGAGAAGGGATTTGGGGTGAGGAAGATGTTGGAGCCCAGGATGGGATCCAGGGTTCTCTTCTGGGCAACTAATGGGTCCTCAGGCCCCCACTGAGCTAGGGAAGCCAGAGAAGGAGCCAATGAGCAGGAGGAATTCTGTTCTGGGTCTGCAGAGCCTGAAATGTCTGTACAACCATTCCCCCATCACCAGGTTTCCCCCATAACCGGGTCTCCCCCTCCTCTGAGCACTGCCCCAATGCAGCTGGGACAGAACCTGTTGGCTTGTGGGGGGAGCCCGGAGGAGAAAGGGGCAGGGCCCTGAGTGCGAGTGGACCAGGGTCCGCCCTCTGGAGTCTGGGAGGGAGGGAACCTCCTGTGGATCAGCCATCTAGCGCAGCTATTCCTCTTCCGGGTAAAGATCCTGAGGTCTGGAGACAGAAGCTAATTCTCTGCATCAGTCAGGAAAAACAGAGTTTGCTGCATTAACCAACAGCGGAGGCAGGTCCCAGAGCCCACGGCTTACATTTTTAACCTGCCTCTGGCGGGTGTTCCACAGGTCAGCTCAGCCTCCCCCTCCTCTTCCAGGACCCAACCTTCCCAACAAGCCAGTCGTTGTGGCAGAAGGGACAAAAGCCCCTGGAGGGTCTCACAGGGACAATCCTGACACCAGGTCACTGCCCAGCTTGTTGGCCGGAAGCAGCCCACAGCTCCACCCAACCCCAAGGGGGCCAGACGTGGCGTCCTGCACGTGCCCGGAGGAGGAGGAGCTGGGGGTGCTTGCAGGCTGCATGGATGGCCTTGCATCCCAGGTCACTTGGAGCTGGACAGCGTGTTGAGCGTTGCCCGAGCACCAACCATTCAATCCTCACAATTCTGCAAATGAAGCACCACATTGGACCCCGCTGTCAGTCAAGGGCACCATGGCTCAGAGAAGGGATGCGTCTTGGCCAAAACCACACACAGGGAAGGGGTGGGGCTAGAGGTGGGACCCAGGGCTCCTCTCTTTGGGGAACCAGCAAAGAGGCTGCACTACCTAGAGGAGGAACTGAGGCACAGCTTTCCTCGGTTACTCCCCAGCACGCTGCCCACCTCCTCTGTGTCCTGCCGCATTTTTCCCAACCGCTGCAGCTGGCTCCATGCTCAGCTCTCGGGGGAATGGGCGGTGAGAGTGAATTTGATCTGAAAATCTGTCAAGCCATGTGTGTGTGGTGAGAAGACAAGAGCCATATACTTCCCAGGTGTTTTTATTGTAAAAGAAAGGTGTGAAGTCCAGAGTCACGCTGACTTCGTAAGTGGGACGAAGCAAGCCACCTGGAGAAGTGACAGCTCCCAACCAGCGCTTGGTGTTAATTGCATCACAGCCAACACCTCGGGGGAGAAGCACAATGCCATTCACACGGAGCTGTGCCCCCCACATGCCTGTCTGTCATCACGTCTGTCTGGCGGAATTAACGCCTCCGCACAACCACCCAACCACCACTCCTCACAGAACCAGGCCCCGCCCTCTTAAAAAGATAAATGTGTGGTGCTTTCCAGCTGCCCAGCACTGTGCTAAGCTTTACATATGTCACCCTGGCTGCCTGCGCGGACACCAGCCACCTCCGTTTGACTCGCCTGGTATCCCCTTGTGCCCAGCAGAGTGTGGGGGTGCTCAATAAACGCCCAGGAATGAATGAGTGACACTGTCAAGCTGTCCGACTTTATGGGTTCGCCATCCTTTAACATTCAGACGGGGTGGCACCCGGCGAGGCTCCCGGCGCAAGCAGGTGGTTTCTCTCGCTCCAAGTCCTCTTGCTGGGAAAGTCTCGGCTCCACTCAAGTTTCCTCTCACGTGGTCTGCTCCGCTCCCTGCCTCGTGCCAGCCCAGATGTGGCACGCAGGAGTCCTTTGCCTGGGTCCCTCCCAGGCTCCACCCAGACCAGGCACATGGGCGTGCCGAAGTCTGCTGAAGGTTGGGAGGAGTGGCCAGGGAGGAGGGTTGCATTACTCGGACACGGAAAATTAGGCGCCTCTGTTCTGCATTCCTTCTACCAGAGCAGTGCCTCGATGGAAGCTGCCACTGACCAGCCCTCCGAATACCCCCTGCCCCGCGCTCCTTCCCGCCCAGGGCACCCTTGCAGCAGCATTTCAGCCCCTCTCCCTTCTTCCCCTGGTTCACTGGCCTCCGACCCCACAAGCCACCTGCTCAAGTGTTTTTCCAGCCGCTCCCCAAACCCCCTCAGGCCGGCCTTTCCCCATCCCGCACCAAGTGCACTGCTAAATGACCCATCCTCACCCTTAGCCACCTGTAGCCCCGGGAGAGACTCTGGAATGTCGCTTCTCCCCAGGCACAGGATTCTGGGTGTGGTGGCTCCGGACAGGAGGCCTTCACTGCAGAGGCACATTGCCACCCTGACAGGGACGGTGCTGCGGAAGTGGAAGGGGCGTCATGGGGACCTCGGTGTCGCCGACGTGCATCTCATCCTCACAACAGCCGTCCGACCGCGGTGCTGGGATTCTTGCCATTTTGAAGGTGAGGAAACTGAGACCCGAGGAGTGAGGTGACTTGTCCCAGGTCAGCAAGTGAGTCGGTGGGGGCACCGGGAGTGAAAGGCAGCTCCATGTGGGGCTGAGTCCCTGCCGGTACCTGTCCCTCACACGCCCACGTGGGGACCCTGCCCCCATCCAAAATCCACACCACTTAACACGAAGAAGCCAGGAAGAGCGGAGGAATCCTCTCAGGCAGACAACACTCTGAGGACCCCTCCCAGGCCCAAAGGGGAGGGATGCCCTTGGGTTCTGGAATGCAGGAGGGGGCTCTACAGAGCAGCTGCCAAGGGCCAGGCACCAGCGGGGCTCTTAACAACCCTTTCCCCACCATTTTATTAAAATGAGACCCACAGACTCTGTCGGGCACCGTGACTCCAAGAGGTGCCCATCTTCAGGCAAGCTTAGGTGGGACAGGCCATCAAGTCCTCGCTCTGGCGCGTTCAGCAGATGAAGTCCCATGATGCCCCGTTCTCACCCCCGCCCCAGGCACCGTGGAGGGAGGCTGGTGACCCGTCAACACCAGGACACCGGTCTGCCTGAGCATCTCTACTGCTGCACGGAGCCAGCGTGGGACCCTTGCCCAGCTGCGCAAATCCACCCCACGTGCCCGCTCTGTTCCGTCTGTCCCAACAGGCAGCTCCCACGACCAGCTCCATGGGCACCGGCCTGGAGAAAAGTAAAACGCCTGGTCTCGTTGTCAGGACACGGGTTTTAGAGCTAGACCAGAGCGAAAGCCTGTCTCTGAGATGACGAGCTGAGATATCTCATGAGTGGCTGCTGAAGAGAACCAAGGACAGCCCTCTGGAAGCTCTCAAAAGTCATGCAGGTTTGGGGAGGGGATGACACTCACACGCTCACACAGTCACACACAGAAAAGTGATCTGGCCCAGTCTTTTTTTTTTTTAAGATTTTATTTATTTATTTTTAGAGAGGGAGAGAAACATCAATGTGTGTTTGCCTCTCGCACACCCCCACTGGGGACCTGGCCAGCATCCCAGGCCTGTGCCCTGACTGGGAATTGAACCCGCGATCCTTTGGTTCGCAGGCTGGCTCTCAGTGCACTGAGCCACACCAGCCAGGGCCGCTCCAGTCTTCTGTCTCTGCTCTAGTAATATTATCCCCATTTTACAGTCAAGAAAATCAAGGCCCAGATCGTCACCCTAGCACATGGCAAAGAGGTGACCACAGCCTGCTTCCAACCCCAGTGAGCTTCACGCAGGGTCCGGGGGAGCCCCAGATGTCACAGGGTCACCCCGAGGGAATAAGGTGGAGCCCAGCAGGCAGCTTCCGCCATCAAAACAGCTCAGCTTTTTGTCCTCTCGTGTGTTGAGGCCACATGCCATGTTTATTTGAAGAATGGTTCCCTGCTGGAGGAAAAATATCTCAAAGCCAAGGCGCCCCTGCTCCAGGGAGGGGCCAGGGTAGCCTTTGAGAAATGAGAAGGTCAGGATGACAGTGGTTAAGCCTCAGGAAATCAACTACCCAAAAGCACGCGCCTGATTTCATCTACAAAGCACCTCCTCCTCCCCAAAGACCTTTTCGTATTTTCTCTCCCCGTCTTTGACTCAGTTCTCCCTCCCCACTCGCTCTCAGCTGGGGGCCCTGACCGTTATGTCTCAGAGAAGAGATGCGTAGAAGCCATCGGATTCAAACTCCCGCATCTTCCGATCCTCCCCCCGCCCCACGGCATTTGCCCCCTCCTCTCACAGAGGAGGGAGCCCCCTCCTCCACCCTAATACCCCCTGAAGGACAGTTTCTGCCCTGGGATACTGAGTCCCTCCAGGGTCCCCTCTCTGTGTGGTATCCCATTTCTCCCCTGCATCTCCGATCTTTCTCTTTCCTGGATCCTTCCTATTAGTATTCAAAAATGTTCTACTCTCTCTGGTACAACAGAACACCTTCCCTGGACCCCCCACCCCTTCTCTCTGCCTCCCTCTCATCGGCTCTTCTGTCCTCCACCTCCACCACCCCAACCAGCCGCCCTCACCCAGGCCCCAGAGGTCTCCATGCTGCCAGATCCACTCGGGCCTTCCACCTCCAGCACAGGTGAGAGTCCCTCTTCCTGGAGACATTCTTTCCTGGGCTCCTGACACCCAGTTCTTCAGGTCCCCCTGCATCCCTAGTCAGTCCTTCTCCCAGATCCTAAGGAGAGGGCTTCAGGGCTGGGTCTGGAATCATCTTCTCAACATACACTACACTTTCTCTTTAGATGTTTCAGCCACACCCGTGGATTTAGGTGCCTCCCACGTCCTGATGACGCCAAAATTTCACCTCGGCTCACACCAGCTGTGTCTTCAGCCTCCTGCGCGTTTCCGCCAGATGTGTAGCGGTGCCTCAGACAGGCTGGGACAGCACGGGGCTTCTCCCTGACCCCTTGGTCTCTGCCTCCGGAAGGTGACTTCTTCTGCCACCCCATGCTCTGTCCAGAAACCTGGGGGTCCTGCTGGATGCCCTCATGCCCCACCCAGCCCCTCAGCTGTCCCTGCCGTCTCTGCCTCCAAGAGCATTCTGGAATCATCCACCCAATCACCGCTGCCCTCGCTCACATCCAAGCCACCACCAACAATGGACACTTAAACGCTGCAAAGACCCACCACCCCAGCAGCTCTCCCTGCTTCCCCTCTAGCCCTCCCTCCAATCCATCCCCCATAGAGCAGTCAGAAGGGTGTTATGGAAACAAAATGTAGCCACGCTCCTTCCCACGTCAGTGGCCCCCCAACTCCATATCATGGCTTCTGAGGCCCTGCTCAGAGGGTCAGCTTCCGCAGCCCTGGGCTGGTCTTAAATCACTCTCCCATTTGCCGTCTGCACACAGACATCCTTCAGCCAGGCTTTCTCTTGCCCCAGGGCCTTTGCACATGCTCACCCCCCACTTCCTGCCCCCAGCCCCAGTTTCACTGGCTCATCGCTACTTATCCTGGGCAGGGAAAGGGGGTTCTCAGCTTCACACTCAGTTCAGTGACCCTGTCTTGCAACTTCACCAAGGCCTTTCTCCCTCGCGAGTTAATCCAAGCAATGCCTGCCCTCCCCCAGGGACTGACGGCTCTGCGGGGGTGAGAGCTCTCTCTGTCTTCTGTTCAATATGGTACCCAGCACTTAGCACATAGCGGGCGCCCAGTAAATCCTTGCTGGATAAATAAATGAGTCAGACCCACCCTCAGAGCTCTCTAGGGGCAGCCCTGGGGCAATCTCCATGCCCATGGGAAGAAGATAGGCAGGATTATCTGGGGAAACTGAGGCAATGAGAAGCGCAATGACTTGCTCAGAGACACAACTAGGACTTGGCGGGCGAAGACGCAGACTCAGGTCTAATCAGCAGGCCGCGGAGCTCCCCAAGCCTGCCCAGGGCTGACCGTATCCTAGTGACCTCCCTCCTGCCTGACTTTGATAGCTGGCTTCAATCAGAGTGGCATCATATGTAGTGATAGATCCGCAATTGGTTATAGATTTAATTAAGTAAACCAAGTCCCAAGCCATCTATTGTGTAATTGGCCACAGAAGACACATTTCCCTCCGCCGTTCGGTTACAACTTCATTTGCCAGGTCAGCAGCTCTGCCCAGAGTCGCAGGCAGCAGCCGGACCGTGAATATTAACAGACCCTCTCGGCCCCACTGCACGGGGCGGCATTCCTCAGCACGGCCCAGGGACAGGGGCTGGACAGAGGACGGACCTGAGGTCCCAGGAGGGGAGGCGACTGGCCCTGGGCTGTACACCGGCAGGTGTGGGCTTAACCTTGGGGTTCGGCCAGTGCCACCGGGCCTCACACCCCACGCCCTCCCCACTGTCCCCCACTACATGTGACTGGTGGTTTTGTTGATTTGTTGCAAACAAACAGACAAACAAATACAGCTTCTCCGCAGCTTACCACTTCCCTCCCTCCTGGTTCTGGAACATGAGCTTCTCTCTCTACACACCGAGACCATAGCATGCACTCACAGCGCACTGGGCATTGTTGGCATCCGTCCCTCTGCCTGGTCTCTGCGCACCCAGCTCCTGGGGGCCGGGGGCCCCATCTGTCCTGACACCGAGGTGCCCTGCACAAGCCCGAACCAGAGGAAGCCGGTTCTCCAGAGCCGCTTCCCAAATGCAGGTGTTACTTTCAGAGCTGGTTACTTGCAGGTGTCTCCTGGTGTATTATTAATAGATACAGTGGTGAAATATTTATGGATGAATGATGTGATGATCTTTGAGATTTGCTTTAAATGAATGACAGGGGGCAGGGGGGTGAAGGAGGCTGCGGCTGAGGTGGGGGATTGGCAGCGGGTGGGGCTGAGGGCTGGGTCCAGGGGGTTCCTTAGACAGGCTGTTCTTCTTCGTGGAAGTTTAAAACTCTTCCCAATGTTCATTAGATATTCTTCCCATAATAATACTAACCATGGTAATGGAGGCAGGTAACAGTGATCATTTACTGGTCACTCACTATACAGCAGGTCCCAGGCCGAGATCTTTCCGTGGCGTCCCACTCGGTCCCCACGTTCCACTGTGAGTAGTGTCTGTTTCCCACTCAGGAAGCCATTGTTCAGAGACAGGGACCTGGACACGTGAACGCAGACCTGTCCTGTCAGGGACCGCATCCGGGGTCCCTACACCCCCACCACACCATGCATCACAGCGACGCTGGCAGTGCCCGGGCCATCCTGGCCTGTGTTCCGGGGAGACCTGGGGCCAGCACCTCACTCCTTTGGAGACGCATATTCTTCGCATGCTGAGGACAGTGGGGCCAATCTTCACAGGCACCTGGGAGTCCTTCGGAGCTGAAATCTCACGGGTCAGGGGCTCTGGCAAGTTGGAAAAAGCTGCCTTGGGTCCAAAACGAATTGTATCCCCGAAGCAGGGACTACCTGGCCCCTCCTGAGTGCCCAGGTTCCGCCAGCTTCCTCCTCCCTAGTTCCGACCTCGGCCTCGTCTCCTGCACCCCAGCTCCCACCTTGGTTCAGGCCTCCATCTTGCCAACACCCAGGTTTCCCTTCTCCCTGGCCCACCTGCCCCTGTCCCCAGTCTGCCTGACCTCTCCACAGCCACCAGGAAGCTTAGTCCAGACCCCAAGCCTGACCAGTCCCGACCCTCACCCTTGACCTCCCAGGCCCCAAGGTGTGAAGCCCAAATTCCTTAGCATGCCTGCAAGGCTCCAGTGATCACCTGCTCCCCACCCTCCCACCCCCGATCTTCCCACCTCATTGATCTTGCTCTGCCCACCTCCATGGGCTCTCCTCCTCCCCACCCCAGCCAGACTGAAAAATTTGGGGGGGCGGTGAACAAAAACCCCACATTCTCATATCTGAATAGCTTTGCATGTCCTGTGTAGCTGGGACAATACCTTCCCCTCAACTGCTACCTGCCCTCAATGGACAAACTCCTGCTCATTCCCTGACACTCACCTCAGATGTCACGTCCTCCAGGAAGCCTTCCCTGACGGCCCAGCCTGAGTTGTGTGTTCCCACAGTGCACTCTGCTTGTCTCCAGCCCAGCACACTGACCACTGGGTTATACATATTTGCTAATCTGTTGCCCTAACAGCCAGGAAGCTTAGATCCTGGATTTGCAATCGCGGGCTAGTCATTTAGTTTCCTCGTCTGTAAAACAGGACTAATTGTACCTGCCACATAAGCCTGTTCTTTCATTCAGCAAATATTTATTGAGCCGCTATTCTGCACTAGGCTTGAATCTAGCCCCGGGCTTACAGCCAAGAACACAGCCAGCAAAACTCTCCTGGGGCTGACATTTCAGCAGAGGGCACAGAGCCAACCATGCCACCTTCTTGGAGAAGGGCAGTCTAGGTGGAAGGAAGAGCAAGTGCAAAGGCCCTGAGGTGGGAACGTGTCCTCTGACAGTCCAGGGCAGGGCAGGAGACGAGTGGACAGGAAGGAGGGTGGAGAGTAAATGGAGGACCATGGCGGTGAATCTGCCCCTCAGAGTTCAACAGGAAGCCATTCTGAGCAGTTGAGCGACGTGTCTAGACTGCCAGATTGGCGGACGGAGGGCAGGCACAGAAGCGCTCAGCACTGTGCCCGGCACACGGAAACCGCTCCATAGGCGTTTGGTGTGGGTTCCCTCACCAGGGTGAGCATCGTTATTGCGGTTAGCCTGCCTGGGGAGGCGTGAGTGTTATCCAGTTCTGATGGCTGGATACTCCCTGCACGCTGGAACTTGTCTTGAAAGAGCCCTGAGCCTGCAGAGGGGGCTTCTTGGAAGGACATCAGGTCCCCCTGCAAGAGTTCCGCCTGCCCTTTTGAGGCCGACAGAGGTCTCTTTACCTCGTGCGGAGAATGTCCTGGATGACTGGGGATCACTTCCCTGGGGTGTTTACGAGCTGGCTGGGGATGAGAATTGAGAGATGACACCCAAAAAAGGAAGATAAGAAGGCGAGTTAAAAAGAAAGGCTATTTCTAGAGCGAGATGCGTCTAGCCGTCGCTGAAGGAGACCCAGCCCCTGTCCTGGGGAGCTCCCATCTGGTGGAGGAGTTCCAGGCCCGCCCCGAAGGCTCCCGGTCTGGCGGAAGAGGCACACCACCACCGCCGCCGCCACCACCTGTCCCTCTGCCCCTCTGCCCTTGCCCTCCCGCCCGCGTGTGTCCCAGGAGACTTCCCGAGCTCGGAGGGCCTCCCAAAATGCACCGCCCAAACGAAACATCTTCTTTCCAAAATCCAGGCCAAGAAGCGAAGCCAAAGTAGAAGGGAGAGCGGCTGGTTGCTGACTTCCACAGAAGGTTCTCCTAAGGGGATGATCGGGGTTTGTTTTTAAATTCTAAGGCGAACCACAGGAGCAGAAATAAAATGAGCCTCAGCCAAACCCAAAGAACAGTGGGTCAGACCTGCAGCCGAGCTGTGTCTTCAGAGCATCTGGGCTTTCTTCTACTTATGAAATTAAAACACCCTCCTTCCAAAGTCCAAAAAATAGAAAACAAAGAGGAGGGAGGAGGAATCCGGTAACTTTCTGGGGCCTTTTCTTCCTGTCTTTATTCTATGCATTTTGACACTGTTGAGTCATGCTGCCTTGCCTTCTGCCACTTACTCGTACAACAGCAATTTGTCCAGTCGCTTTCCCGTGCCAGGTGCCTTCTGGGCACAGGGGATGCTTCCGTGAACGAAACAATAGACCCCCTGCTCTGGTGGGGAGGAAGGTCTGTTCAGAGAGAGACTGGCAAACACAAAGAATCCCATACATGAAATATTTTCGGTGGGTGACCCATGCTGTAAAGAAAATAAAACGGGACAATGGCAGAGTGACGGAAGGGTGTGGAGCAACTTCCGACCGGTAAGCAGGGAAAGGGCCCTCAGAGAGAATATGTGAGCTGATCCCAACCACGGGAGGGCCAACGGTGAGACCGTCCGGGAAGCAGGTGTCCAGGGAGAGGGCACCGCAGAGGCCAAATCCTGGGACGGCACATCCTTGGCAATTTGGAGGAAGAGAAAGAATGCCAAGGTGGCGAGAGGCATGTCCGTGTGTAGCTTCCCAGACGGTGGAGGGCAAGGAGGCCCGACTGGGTGGCCGGGATGTTGCCCCCAGCAGACCTGGGTGCCCACGCAGGCTGAGTTGACCCTAGGATCGTGGCGTGGGGAGACAGTGTAGCAAGTGTTCGCTGCCCAGACTTTCACGTCAAGGGGACGGGGCGCAGCTGCGTGCTGGGAAGGTGCTGGCAAACAGCTGCTGAAAGCTGACTGGGCGCCAGGCTCTGCGTCAGGGCCGGAGAAGCCTTAACTCACGTCATCCACATGACAGCCTAGGGAGAGAGGGACTGCTTTTCTCCCATTTCACAGACAAGGAAGCTGAGGCTCGGAGCTGAGAAATACTTGTCCAGGGTGACCCAGCGATTAGCGGCAGGCCAGGAATCAGACCCAGGCGGTCGGGTTCCCAAGCTGCCTCTGCTGAGACCGACGGAGCCAGAGAATTTACAAAAGGGCACTTCTTCCTGGAGCTTCCATTTGGCTTGGTGATTTGTGGGGAAGATGCTAAGTTCCCCGAGACATCATACTTTCACCAAAACAAGCATGGAAGTGTGACACAGTGTAAGGCAATAGGAGCGTGAATTAGGAAGAGAAAACTCAAGACTTTGAAAAAGAGTTGCCCTCTTGTAATTGCCCGAGAACAATATGCCATTACACAGATGAGCAAACCGAGGCCCGGAGAGCAATGATGTCCCTCCCCAGGGCTGTCTCCCAAGACAGGAGGCTGGCCCCTGAGACCCCAAGGCATAGTGACCCAGTGACCAGGTGGCCTGGGGAGTCCTGGGAAGCTGGGAGGAGACCGCACGCCCCAACCCAGCCTGCACTGCCTGTTTGTGGCTCCGATGGCACACCCAGGACAGGCCCCGAGAGGTCAAAATCACAGTCCATTGGCCAGCAGCACGTGGTGGTTCCTCAGCAATACCCCACCCAGATCTGACGGTTCTGACCCTATGATCGTAAGGTTCAACCCAACATAAATGTATGTATTTATATACACATGCATAATATGTATTTGGCTGAACTTTATGAAATCACTCTTCCTCACATGTTTTGGTTGGATAGATAAGTTATAAAGGTATATGAGTGTGTGTGTGGTCTCTAATTGTGTGTAATAATTAGAGGGCAGCTCCAACTGAGAGTCAGAGAGGAGGTAGGGGCCTGGGGTCCGGGAACAACTCCACCGTCTACAGGCTGGGGGGCCCCGAACTAATGGCTTGCTCTCTCTGAGCCTCCGTGTCTCTGCTGGAAATGCGAGGGCACTGAAACCTGCCTCCAGGGCTGCTGAAAGGACTGCAGGAGGGCACAGCCCCGGGCCTACCCAGGGGAGGCCTCCAAAGGGCCTCTCAGGCCCAGGACAGCCCCACCAACACATCCCGCCAGGGGCCGGCCCGGGGCATCCGCGTGGCCCCGCTGGACCTCTGGAGAGCTTTGCCAGCAGAAACAGGCTCTCACATGGGGGAAGCATCGCCTTTCCCGATCCCCCACCCTTTCCCCCATGCCTCTCAGTTGAAATACTGATGTGGCAGCAGCTGACGGATGTCCCAGCCCCAGTGCCGGGCCAAGTCTGGTTGCAGAATGACCTGCTTCAGCCATCCGTCAACACAGCTGTGCCCAGTGTTCATCCTCAAGAGAGGCCACCTTCAGTTCCCCATTCACCCGTCAACTCCCAGCAAACTGCCTCGGGGGCTGGGCCACACGGAGCCTCCCGAGGGACTGAGGCGGGGTTTGCCGGTGGAAGGGAATCCTGGCCTCTGTGCAGGGGGGTGTCCTAGGGGCAGGTACACACCCCCTCTGGGCCTCGGTTTCTCTTCCGTACATCCAGTCTAAAGGTGTTAAAAATCAACTAAAAAAAGAAAAGAAACACCTGCCAGGCGAAGGAAACTGCCTCTGGGTGGACCCAGCCCTAGGAGGAGAGCTCACGACTTTGCCCTTGCTGGGAATCAGCTCTCAGGGTTCCACCTCGGTAGCTGGTGTCAAGGAAGGAACACAGGTTCAAACTCCAGCTCTGTTGCTGTTGGGGGAGATTAGGCTCTTCCTCGGGATCTCAAGGAAAGCCTTCCAAGGACCCCCACACGGGAGACTGTGGTTTGGCAAAATGGTTTATTTGCGTGCACAGCTGCCCCTGGGTTTCCAACGTCCCTTCTCTGTTCGTCCCACCGTGGAAGAAGTCCGACCTCGTCTTCAGCCAGGCCAGCTCAAAAGCTTCGTATTAAAGTTCAGCCTTTTGGAGCCCATTCATCAGCTCCTGGGCCCCAGCAGCTGCTAGGCCCACATGGTCATGGGCTTCTGGAAGAGAGGATGCAAACAAAGGGGAAAAGTGCAGGTTACCGAGAGAGGGAGAGAGGGAGAGAGAGAGAGCGCGCGCTCGAGCTCGTCTTTGTTCCCCGGGGATTATATTAGCGTGGGTTTGGGATAGACCAGGTGCTTTTTCAAAAGACCCAGTGAATTTCCCGAGCTTTTGTGGGCTCTGGATGGGTTTACACCCCCTGGTGAGACTGACAGGCCTCCGTGGTCCAGCACCTCCCCCAGCAATCCAGGACCATACGGGGAGAGGGGTGAGTGCTCATCCCCTTGGTGGAGCAGCGCTGTGGTCCCCTGGGGTGCGTAGCTGTGGCTCCCTGCTGAGGCAAATAGGCTCATGCTCCCCAGTCTATTAAGCTCAATGTCTAATTCCCTTTGCCTCCCTTTTTCCTATTAATAATTAGCTAACCACCAATGGTAACATTGTGAGTTCCTCGTTGTGTGACTTTGGGGAAGTCACTGAACCTCTTTAAATCTCAGTTTTCCCATCAGTAAAATGAAGATAATAACATCCACTCTTCAGGGTTCTCGTGAGGAATTTTTTTAAATAACATATAAAAATAATATTTGCCATTTTCAGAAGCTGGGCTGCATGCCAAGCTCTGTGCCATGAACTCCAAACATCATCGCTTTTCTTCCTACAGTAACCTTTTCAAGCAGGCACTAGTATTCCACCCATTTTACAGAGAGGCAAAATGGGCCTCTGGGAGAGTAAGTGATTTTTGCCCAAGGCATACAGCTGGCAAGTGACAAAGTCACAATTTGGATCCAGTCTGGTGCCAGGGCTTACAGGCTCACCCACCACGCCGCACAGCTGATACTGTGATATAACACGTGTAAAGTTCCCAGTGCATTTCGGAAGCTCCTCTGGCTAAAAGGACCTTCTGAACTGGGCTGTTTCCTCCAGGGCTACGCTTTAGAAGTTTGGGTCAAGACTGTGAAGAGGAAGGAGTTCAGCCACCGCTTCTGATGCAGATCAAAGCTTTGATAGGAGACAGTCTTGTCTTCTAACCTGCTTAGCCTGAGCTGACTCGAGCTTCGCATCCCTCCCTGTGTTGGAGATATTTCAGGCTGTGGAGGAACCTGGGGCAGCGACAGGTACGCACTGCCTCTGCCTGGCTGCCTGAGCATCCCCACCTCGGGCAGGGGAGCTGACCGCTCTGGGCCTCTGCTTCATCCCTGGGAAAATGGGGGTGTTAAAGCCTGCCTTGCAGGGTTTGTGACGCACAAGGTGCCCGTCACGTAACAGATGTTCAGTAAACAGTAGCTGTCATCATTTATTATTTTGTTTAGGTAAGCCATGGTTTCTGAGCCAACTGCAGCCAGCCTTCTTCAAACTCAGCAGCTGCTGACCAAAACCTGGCTGGCTGGTTTCAACACACCCAGGAGTCTGAATGCCACTAACGGCTTTTAGGTGCATTGGTCGCGTCTCGCTGCTAGTTATTTGCAGAGCACCTGGACGCTCAAACCCAGTCTGGCCGCTTCTTCCAAGGACCAGTCCCTAGACCGGGGTGCAGGCTGCGTGCAGAAGGTCCGCCTGTTTCTTGCCTGTCTGCGGAGCAACCAAGTGCGGAAGAAATTTTAGCTCTTTCTTTTCAAAACAAGGTTCTGTGGCTGTAGTTGAACACCAAGCCTGGCTTAGCCTCATTGGCAGCCGGGGTGACACTTAGCCTGTGTTTGCAGAAAAGGCAGCTTGGTGCTAACAGCCTGGGGCCCTGCTCCAAGCCTGTTTCTTTACACAGCCATCAGCCAACTTAGCCGCCGCCACAGCGGCGGACTGTCCAGCTGGGGTGCACACATGTGGGTGCTAAACTCTATCACTGATAGTGGAATCTTCCTGGAGAGGTGGGCGGGGCATCATGGGAACAGCCAGAGACGGGCCCATTCTCGGCTCTGAGAAGACCCCCGGGCCGCCTAGAGGAGCCCCAACTTCTGGCCATCAGTTAAAAGCAAGGTGGAGCCGCAGAACTTGGAGAGGAGCTGAAGAGGAGAGGGAGGGAAGCAGTTTAGGGCTCCATGGCGGGGGGTGGGGATGGGAGTGACCACGTGGCTGGGAGAGGGATGAAGCAGGAGGCCCGAGAAGCAGTGTGTAGGTTTCCTTTCACGTCTGCGGTGTGACCTGGAGGGCTCTGCCTGCCCTCTCTGGGCCTTTGTTGCCTCAGCTGAGAAACTGGGAGAGCTGATAGGACTGTGAACCGTGTAAGATGATGACTGGGGATTTTTTTTTTTCCACTGCTGTATCCGTAGCCCCGGGCTCAGTGCCTGGCACACAGAAAGCCCCCTATAAATAATTACTGAATGAAGACGCCTCTCCCTCCAGTCCTCCTCAATGTAATTTTCTCAAAGGCAAGTTTTAGATTAGACAAGCATTCTATGTTGGCACCGACTGTTCCTGGTGCAAGAAGCAGTCAGTATGTATCTAATTTTAAAAGGCATTGATCCAGCCTGTGAGATCCTAATGAGGCAGAGACAGGGAGAGAAGCCTTCATTCCTGCATCCCTCTCTGGAACCCCTCCCCCCACTCAGCCACCCTGGGGCTCAGCAACCACAGCCAGAAAGCACCTCGGGTCCCAAAGCCAGGACTACACACCCAGCCGCCGGCAGCACTGGGCAGGTGATTCGGGAGGAGAAGAGTCCGCTGAGGCCTGGGGTGAACTGGACAGTGTCCTCCCCACCCACAGGGCAGTTCCTGCGGGCTCCTGTCAATCATTCCTGAAGGAAATGCAAGCCTGGTGCAGCCAGCTCTTGTCATCTTTTCTTAAAGAGGAATATCGAATTTTCATGTGAAATCACCTGATTTCTAAATGCCGGTAACGAATTCAACAATTAAAGAGAAAAAATACTGGATGAGGCCAACAGAACCTGCTGCAGGCTGGATTCAGAGCCCTGAGGGCTTGTGGGTGGGGCGGGAACCTATTCAAAGGGAGAAAGCCCGGTCCTTGCCTTGGTGAAGGCCCAGCCCTGCCCTTGGGAGCCCCTGGTTCTGATGGGAGGAGCCTCCCATCACTGCTCGTGGAATCATCTGGAAAGTGCCGGCGAGTTCGTGCGCAGATGAGTTCCCTGGAGACAAGGCCACAGCCACCGGGCGCTACACAGTGGATGACCAGCCTGGACAAACTTGGGGTGAATCGGGGAGACATTTCTGACACCTTCCAGCACACTCTTGAAGAAAAGGCAGTGTAGGGGTGGCCGGAAAGGGTGTCCCATGTGGAGAGCACAGCTGGGGCAGGAACAGAGAGGCGGGCACACAGGTGTAGGTGTAGGAAGCAGCAACACCTGGCGGCCGGATGGAGAATGCCCAAGCCACATGGGCTCCTAGGGACCACCTGGTCCCATGGCCCCAAAACACAGATGGGAAAACAGAGGTTCAAGGAGGGAAGGAATGTGCCCCAGTCCATGCAGTGATGACTTAGAAGAGGAACGAAGTTACAAGAGACCTGGTTGGGGGTGGGAAAGAGCCCCAGAGCCAACCTGAGGAATGGCTGCTTGGTGGTTTCCACGGATGAGGAGCCCCACCCCCTCCCCTCTTCCTGGTCTGCAAACTGGAGCCAGGTAGGGGCATCCTCTCCAGCCGTGGCTGCCCTTTGAATTAACCTTTAGACTGTGCAGTTAGCAGTTCCATCCATCTTCCTCCCAACAGGCTCCAGAGGTCTGGCAGGGAGCGTTGGTGCGGTCCAGAAGGAGCCAGGGCTTGGTGACAACTGGACGAGGGGTCCGAATGGGCACCAGCCGAGCCGCTGGGGCAGTTGGGAGCCAGCGGAGGACATTTCCATTCTGTATTAATGAAGCCGGATTTTCCTTGTCATATACCTTAATTTTTTTTAATCGAGGTATCAAATGCATAAGGGTGTCGCACTTAAGTGGACAGCTCAGTGAAATTCTCACATATCCACCTCCACGTAGTTTCCACCCACGTCAAGGCACAGGTCATTTCTGGCACCTTAGGAGCTCCCCACAGGTCCCTTGCCAGTCAAAAGCATCCTCCCCAGGAGGTAACACTCTTCTGACTTCTGCCGCCAGCAACAAGTTTTGTCTGCTCTTGACTTTCATGTGAATGGACTCACAGAGGGCGTGGTCTATGGCAGGTTGCAATTTCCAGAGGTGGGTGCAACTGTCCCCTGCATTCCCCTTCTCCCCATGTGACGTTGATGCTCCTCCCATAGAGCAGTGGGTTCTGTGTCCCCTCCCCTTGAAGCTGAGGGGACCTTTATGACGGCCTCAACTCACAGAGTACGGTGGCAATGATGCTGTGTGACTTCTGAGTAGATCATGCAAATGCCATGGACTTTCGCCCGGCTGTCTTGTGACTCTTACTCTTGGAACCGGGCCACCATGCCAGGAGGAAGCTCAAGCAGCCTGTGGAGAGGCCCGGATGAGCGGAATCCATGATCTGGGCTGACCTCCCAGCCAACAGCCAGCAACAGGCTGCCAGCCGTGTGAGTGACACATGGGGGGAGTAGGACACCCCCATGTCCTTCTCATCGGTCCCAGCTGAGCTGCCCACCGAGACCTTACCGAGCACAGACGAGCCACCCCCGTGTCCTACCTAAATGGCATCTTATGAGCAAAATAAACAATCATCTTTGTTTTTCGCCACCGAGTCTGGGGGAGTTTGTTATGTAGCAACAGACCACGGACCAGAAAAAGATTTTAAGCAGAACGGTGATGTTCAAATAAGTCTTTCATCCTTGTATTCAGTGAAAGACTCAACACAAATTGGTTTAAGGGAGTAAAAAAAAGAGAAAGACAGATGCTATGCTGGTTTTCAGGACGAGAAAGTTCCAAGGGGGTGCGCCAGGGCTGCTGCAGCAGCCTCCCACGGACTGGGGGCTTCAACTCTACCGCGGACTATGAGGAAGAATCCGTTCCTCTCTCCTTGGCATGTAAGCAGCCATCTTCTTCCCGTGTCTCCACGTGATCTCCCTCTATGTGTGTCCCCATGTACAGATGCCCCCTTTCCATAAGACCACCAATCGTGTTGGCTCGATTAAGTGTCCCCCTTGCTCCGGTATGACTCCCAACATATCCCATCCACCACAACCGTGTTTTCACACAAGGTCCCGTCCTGAGGTCCTGGGGGTTAGGGCTGCAGTTGGGGGGTGGCGAGGAAACAATCTCAATCATAACAGGGTCAGCTCAGTGGTGGCCAGGTCCAGGCCTTCCTGGCTGTCACCAGCCTCTCTGCACCTCTTGGCTTTGCTTTTCCCTGTTTGAGTCACTCTCAGGCCCCATATAGTGACCGGGTGCTCAAGGACCAGCAGAGAAGACAGCTGCTTATCTCCGCACGCAGCCCCAGCTTATGCATCTCCTCCCATTTCATTCCCTCTGATTAGGCCACGGAGCCTCCCTGAGGCCCATTTCTGCTGGACCCATGGAGGCCACGCTTCCACGGGTCCAGCCGGAGACCCCCGTGGACCCCTGGAACAAGGCTAGGGGCGGGGATCAGAGGCGCCACTCCCAGAACAAGACTGATGGGGCCCAAGAAAGAGCCAAACAACTCACACCCACCCACGGAGACAGGGGGTTGTTCGGAACGCATGGCCCCGGCCGCCCTGGGGCGGAACAGTGTGGGTAGCTCTGTGCCGACCTCCCCTCAGCCGGTGGCTCTCTTGCAGGGGCAGGTCCTGCCACTCCCCAGTCCCCTGTGTCACACTTCTACTCAAAGAAAGGCACACTCAAAACCCTGCCTGGAAATTATAGGAAAAAATAATATTTAAAGGCACTTATGGAAGATCCTCAGAAGGCCCTTCGAATGTCAAACAGCTGTGAGCCAACCCCAATTTGATGAACTACGTGTTAATGAATCCCAGACATGCAGATTAAATTCTCTTTAGATTGCACGTGGTTTTAAAATGTATTTCTCTCCAGCGTGTCTGGTGGGAAGCAAGGTTAACAAAACACCTGCGAGGCCGGTCCGCTGATCCGGGGGTCTGGGAGCTGAAGATGGCCCTGGCTCCAGCCCCAGGGGGCTGCAAGCTGAGCGGGGGAAAAAGACATGCGGACGGACACGCTGGCGTCATCGCAGACCAGCACGAGGGAGGGCACGCTGTGAGCGCAGTTTGCTGTGGGTGATTCTTTTCACTTCACAAACACACGCCAGGACACCGGATGCCGCGGTGAAGAGGAGAGCACACACTCCCCCTCCCCCCACCCCTCCAAGCCCACCTCCAGTCAAAGTGGTACCTGCCCCCTTGTGTCCCCTTCAGGACCTGCATGAAGGGGACAGAGAATAAGCAGGGAGGCAGGTTGCTACCCAAGGTGGTTTCCAAGTCTAATCGTGCTATCAAGGAAAGAAGCGTGGTAAAATGGGGCGAGGAGCAGGTGGAGATGGGGGAGAGAGGAAAGGGGAGGTTGAAGAAAGCAGTGAACCGTGGGAAGGCTGGGGGATCAGCAAGAACTAAGGCTCTGGTGTCAGAACAGGCCTGGCCAGCTCAGGAATCGAAGCAGGCCAAGGGCATGGGGGTGCCAGGTGGCAGACGTGCACAGCAGGGACTCCACAGCCAGTGAGCAAGTGTCGTGTCCTCAGAACAGCAGCACGGTGACCTTCAGCACGGTGACCTTCAGCACGGTGCTGGGAGACCACGGTAAGAGACAGAGAGATCCAACCCAGCCACCACTGGGAAGTCGAGCAGGCACCTTCTGGAGAGAGGCACAGCTGGGCTGCTGGGGGCCGGTCACGTGGGACAGTCCACCTTGGGGACAGTCCTCAGGCTGCCAGCCTGTGTCTGTAGGTACATGGTTCCTCCAGAAATGTTTACGGAAGTAAAACTTCTGTGTGGGGGCAACAGCAATGCACTTCATACAGAAACACGTGCCAACCAGAAGACAGACCTTACTACAGCAGAGTGACCGCGTGGGGGGAAGGGCCCTGATGAGAGAATTGACGAAGAGACCAGCCGCCCGGAGCCCTGGGACTGCCGTGTGCTGGCGACATCCTCAGCAGCCCCGTGATCTCGGTGGAGCCGACCTTCAGGCGGAGAGGGGCGGCGCCGGCAGCCCCGTCTGACGAATGCGTTGATTGAGCTCCTGATCGTGAGTGAATGAATGAGTGAACACGGGAGAACCCACACGCCCGGGCTGCTGGCCTGCAGGTGGGAAGCTGCGGAGGCAGGTTTCCAAGGTCAGCGCTGTGTGTTTTCTCCACCGCTGCAGGTGGAACCGGCCCCGCCCCTCCCCGCTCCCAGCCCACCTCTGGTCAAGGTAGGATGTGGCACCTTCTATCACTCTCACAGCCTGCACGTGCCAGGGACAGGCGGCCAACAGCCAGCGGCCCCATGGAGCCTGGTGACAACATGACAGATTAGGAGCACCACGGAGCCCGGCCGCCAGAATGACAAAGGGAAGGAGATGATAACTTTCCCTGTCCCCTATCCATTTCTATTTCTCTCTGGACCTTGAAAGACAGCGTTCGGCAGGTTGCTCCCGCTGCTGATAGAGATGTGAGGTGTCCGGAGTGATTATAGATGTCCCATCCCTGAGTTAGGGACGGAGGTGAGAGGTGGGGCTGGGGTGGGGGAGGGGAGGGCCTGGCCTGGGCTCCAGCCCCTCCCAGTGGGGAGAAGCTCTTTCAGCGGAGGAGGGGGAGGCGGTTTGCGGGAAGGAGCCCCAGGGCCACACTCATGAGAGCACTTCTGTAACTGAGTGGCTATGACCTCAGCAGACCCTCCCAGGGCTTGATTCCTTCATCTATGATAGAAGTGGGGTCACCCCAGCCCCTCCTCGGCACTGGAAGGTGGGGAGGGTATGAGAACCTGCCCCAGGATTTCGGCCAACCATCCAGTCGGACACCCTGAGACAGGACTCCTCCTGGGCATCCCCTAGGACCTCAGCCCCTCACTCCCTGGCCCCTGTGGCCACCGGGGTCCCCACTGTGCCGAGGGCAGTCTCTGCCCATTGGGGATGAGGCCAGGTCCGAGGCTAAGACCCAGCGCCTCCATTCTCCAGTGTGTGAACTACACAGGTCACTTCTCCTCTCTGGGCCTCAGTCTTCTCATCTGTCCAGTGGGGACAAGAGTGTCCCATTGCTTGGCATCACTGGGGAAAGGCTGGCATCTGTTAAATGTTTGTCACAGGGCATCGGGCCCGTAATAGGCACCAGCAGGTGGGGGTCACTGTGACCTTGTGGAAAAGAAACTGTCCTGGGCCGAGAGTGAGCCAGTGAGGCCCCGGGTGTGACATTTAAGGAGGCCCCAAGAATGAACGCCTCCTTAGGTTTTGCTCCGCTTCCCCCTGCCATAGTCTGACAGGGAGTCGGACAGGGACAACTGGCCCCACAGCACACACCGAAGAAGGACGGCAGGGAAGCCCCCAGTGTGTATGAGGTGCCCACCGAATGCCAGGCACTGTGTGAGCTCAGGGTCCAAGGTTACCGTTACCCAGGCGTCCTCGTGGGAGGAGACAGGCTCAGAGAGGCTGCGTCTGTTGGTTACCAAGGTCCCTAGCCTGAAAGGGGCAGTGTCCAGACCTGAATCTGGTGTCCAGTGACCCCCAATGAGCCTTAACCATTGAGCCCTCCTGTCTCCAGCACCCATGCTGTCTCGGCTGGCATCCTTCAGGCGAATGTGCAGAGAGGCGTGGGGCTGAGGGCCCCCCTGCACACATACCCCACCTCTGGACCACTGGGGTTCCTCCTCTGGGTGCCCTAAGTCCTCCTCGCTACTTGGACCGGCCACCCCTACTTCTGGCCCAGGTCTGGAGAGAAGATTGAGGCCATTCCAATCCTCCTGATGCTGCCAGCAGGGCAGGAGAGTGGACGGGGGTCACCCTCTCTGGGCTCAGGTGCCTGCTGCCAGCCTGAGCCGGGAGCAAGGCTGAGGAGCCAGCATTGCGGAGGGCCTGGCTTGCCCGGTGCACCCTGCTTCTTTCCTCCTTAGCACACCCTGTAATGTGAGGTTATCCTATTATAAATCAGTGAATTGTTTTGTTTTTCTTTTAGGTTTTGCTCATCTTTTTATTACCAATGCCTGACATATATTTAGCACTTAATAAATACTAATAAGTGGGTAATTCATACTAAAGATGATGAAATGCTTCCCGGTGAATTGTTAATTGCTTGCTTTCCCCTAGCATGTCAGTTCCCACCTGGTCACACTGCGTCCCCGAGACATAAATCTGCACCTGTCTGCCTTGCACTAGAACCTTAATAAATATTTGCTGAATGAGAGAGCGCCTCCGTGAAGGATGTAAGGGTTCCTCCCATTTGCAGACAAGGGAAGGGAGGCTCAGGGAACGAGCATTTGAACCCAGGACTTGGGGGCTGCAAGCGCTGCATCGCTCTGCCTCCACACCAGGCCAGCTCCTGGGGAGCTTGCTTGAGAAGGGTTGGTGCAGTACAAACTGGTGAGTCCAAATGAAATGCCAACAGCAGCACAGATGTCACTGGGGCTGCCCGTACAGTGTCCTGGCCCCTGGGACAACTCTGGGAGACCCAGTAGGAAACCCTGCTGCAAGCTGGTCCCTCTGGGCGGCAGCTGGAGGTGGCAGCAAAAAGCCCCCGGAGGCAGCACTGGCCTGCCAGGTTGTGATGCTGGCACTGACCCCAGGTGGCCCCTGTGGCTGAGATCTTTGGGGAGGTGCTCACTGTCCTGTGGGTCTCTTGGGCAAAGGGAAGGAGAGGAAAGGGAAGGCTCTGCTTAAAACCAGGGTCTCTGTCCTGCTGCACAGCACACAGACTTCCCAGGGCTGGCTGGCTGTGGAGGGGTTCAATCCTACAAGGACTGAAGACCACCAGGGGCCCAGGAGAGCTTACCTAGGAGTTCCTCACTTTAACACAGCGAATAGTAACCAAGGGAGGCAGGGGTGCAGCCCTAGAAGAGGGGGAAGCTCGCCTTCTCCCCTCAGCAGCCTCTGGGGCGAGCACAGTTCCAAAATGCACCAATCCACCACTTCCAGTACAAACAGGGAAACTGAGCTCCAAGAAGCCTGGGGAAGAGCAATTTGCCCAAGGTCACAAAGAGAGAAAAGACTGGCACTCGAGTCTCCTGACCCACCCTCGGAGACATCCATAGTTGGGGAGGGAGGAGCAGCAGCCAGCTCTGGATCAATATCCGAGAGTGTGCAGGGTCTTGCAAAAATGGGTCCCACTGGCCAGCCCCACCCAACAGGTGCCCGGTGCCTGGGGACCCAGCTTCACCCAGGCCTGTGGTACTGCTGCCCCCTGGTGGTCAATGGCTTCATTCTCTAACTCCAAGTCCCTGACAGCTCTTGGCTGATCCAGGGAGGGGACGGTGGGAGCCAGAACATGGTGGGGAATGAGGGATCATGGAGGGGGAAGGATGGTGATACAGTCACAGAAAGAGACAGAGGCTTGGCCTTCTCCCTTCTACACCTCCCCACAGAGAAAGATGCTGGAAAGAGTTCCTGGAGGCGCACAGAAGCCAGTCAGCATCGGGGTCCGGGGAACACAGGGCTCCAGTCCCACTGTGGTGGATTATAAATGGCAGCAAGTCCTTGGTGCTCCTGCCATTTCCCCTTGACTTTGGCCATCCCTGGACTCATGCTAACCAACAGAAGACAGAATAAGTAACACCAAGTACGTCCTAAGCTGGATCGTAAATCAGCAGCCTTCACCTTTGCTTCTTAGAGCCTCCCTGGGACCCAGTCACCACGTCACCTGGTAGAGCGACCATGTGGCAGAGCACCAAGGCATCCCAGCAGACAGCCCCTGCTGGACCCTCAGCCAAAATCCAGCAGGGACTGCTGCCAGGCGCGCCACCACCCCGGGCATTCCAGCCCCAGCACAGCTTGCACACAACTGCACCCTGGCCACCTGTGCGCAGCAGAGCCTCCGAGCTGAGCTTGGTCAGCCCACATGCATGGGAGACAGCACACGAGGGTGATTCTTTACAGCTGCGAAACTTTGCTTATCTTGTTCTGCAGAACTAGACAACCAAACAGAGCTTCACCCCTCAGCAGCTATGAGAACTTGGGCTTGTCTTGGCCTCTCTAAGCTTCCATTTCTGCACGGAGTAAGAGTGCCCAGAATAGTTGTAGGGATTCAGGGAGACGGGCTGTGCAAAGCCCCAAGAAGCCAGAGGCCACTAATCACTAACATGTTTTGAGTTCCCTGGAGCCAGGCAGTACGCTCTGCACTTTGCACACACCGTCTTATCAAGCCTCGCAACAGCCGTCTGAGGTGCTCAGTTTTACAGATGGCGAAGCAGGTTTCCCAAATAAATACTCCCAGTTTGCAATGAGGGAACTAAAGTGCAGAGATGGCACGTGGCTTGCCCAAAGTACTCAGCTGATAAAAAGAGCCAGGATTCAATCCACATGGCAAACACAAAGGAAGAGAGAACCATCATCATCGTCATCATCACCACCACCATCACCTTCCTCATCTTTATCATCACCATCTCCACCATCATCTCCGTCATCATTATCGCCATCAGCAACATCATCACCATCGCCACCACCATTGCCACCGTCATCATCACCCTCACCATCCTCATCACCACCATCATTATCACTGTCATCAACCACATTATGCGCATGCCCACAGGACACTGGCTGAACCTCCCCTGGCCTGTGAAAACCGTGCCTTCTGAAGGGGGTGGACCCTCAGCAGAGAAGGTGAGGTGCACAGAGCTATCCTCACTCTGGTTCCCCTCCACCAACGCCAGCGCAGACGTGGGGGTCTTCACCCAACACACACGTCCCTTCTGGGCAAAACTCCCTGGATGCCTGGGAGCAGAAGGCACGTTTTAGTTCCCAGGCGTCCTTCCCCACCTCTGAGCTCACCAGAGCCCACGGGCCTCAGAAAGGTGCCTCTGGGCCTTTGGCCCCGCCTGTCTCCCTGACAGGCCCCGGACACAGACTAAGCCGCAGCTGACCGACTTATATCCTCCAATTATTGGTTTTTCACATGTGTTTCCCAGATGCCACTGGGGCCACATGCTGTGCTGGTTCCGCACCCACTCAGACAACTGGAGGAGAGCAGGTCGGAAGCCAGACAGGCTCAGACCTGAGCAGGCCCTTTAATTCCCAGGCGGTGACTGTGGGCGAGTCGCTTAGCCTTCCTGTGCCCCATGTAAGGACTCTGTCCCCAAGTGTGCACAGCCCCTTCCAAGGCACCCCTCCCCCGGGCACTGGCGTCCGGACTGAGTCTGGGGGTGGGCAGCGAGGCTGACCTCAGGACTCTGTGGCCACGGATGGCCTGCCCTCCCACCCATGGCTGATAGACTGGGTGCGATGATGCCTTCCGCCCCACAAGAGCCTCCCAAAGCCTCTGGTCCTGGCTCCTCCCAGCTCCGAGCTACTTCTAGGCTGGAGAAGAGGCCTGTCAGTCAGGGGTCACCGGGACAGGGACCTGCCCGGGGGTCACTGCTCATCATCGATGCCTTTGCCCAGTGGCCACCAGCACCACCATTTAAAATACACAGGAGCCTGTCATCACAGACACTCGGCATCTTAGTGTCGGGCTCCACGGCGGCACTCGGAGTCATTCCATCTCTCCAGGTGCCTGAGGACGGTGCTGCCACCTCCCTCAGCAGCCTTCCGTGCCCCAGGCTCGTCTACGAACTTTCCATGTGTGTGTTCCTTGAGTACCTACCATGTGCTGGGCACCCTTGTGAGCACTTGGGAGACCACAGTGAAAAAAACAAAGATCCCTGCCATTGTAGAACTGATTTCCTAGCCAGGAAAGAAAATAATGAAAATAAAAATAATACTGAGTCAGTAAATTATATAGTAGCTGATAAGTGCTGCAGAGAAAGAAAACCCGAACAGGGAAATGGCACCAATATTGCTACGAGAATTTCATCTTTGGTAAAGCGGCCTCGTTAAAAGGTGACATTTGGCAAAGGCTTGAAGGAGACAAGGGGTAGAGCCGAGCAGATACATGGAGAAGGTGCAGCCCGTGCAAAGGCCCGGAGGCAGGAAGGAGCTGCTGAATTCCAGAACAGCATGAGGGCCGGAGTGGCTGGAACAGGGAAGAAGCAGCAGGAGACGGGGGCCCTGTAATGACTTTGCTTCCACGCTGGGGCCGCTGGGCGTGGGGCAGAGCTGCACCGGGTTCCAACTCACACTATAAAAGCTCCCTCGCGCTGCTGCCCCGGAGCAGATGTATAGAGTGGAAGCAGGGAGACCAGTGGGGAGGCTTCCCAGGAATGCAGGTGCAAGGCGATGGGGGCCGAGGCCAGGGTGGTCCCAGTGGCGGTAGGGGAAGCGGTTGAGCCTGGACATTTGGAAGGTAGAGCCCCGACAGAACTCCTGGCAGATGGGATGTGGCTTTATTTCAGCACCACAGCCCCTCGGAGAGGCAGGCGCGATCAGTCAATGGAGGCTGAGAACTTAGTGAGGTCGCTCGCTGGTGCTGGCTCCGGGAGGCAGCAGCCCAGGGTGGCTCTGCGGTGGCATGGGCTGGGGGCCCTGGGCAGGGGCGGTGAAGGGGGCTGACACCTGCCTGCTCGGCCCCCTGTAAAGTGAGCTGGAGCATGAAGTGATGGCCCGTTAATGGCCCGGATGGCAGAGCAGCCACATCCCCCGCAGTTTATAAACTAACAACACCGTCATGGCAACGCAGCCTTGCCTCCTTCAGCTGAGAACGGATGGGCTGTCCTGGGGCTAAGGCAAAGGCTGCTGGGGCATTTCTGAGTGGGCTATCCCTGGACTCCTGTGGCCCTGCCCACTCCCCTCTAGCCCCTGCTCCAAGGGGTCGGCCCGTGGCCACACCCCCACTTCCCATGCCTGCCTTATCACTCCGCCTCCCCTTCCTCTCTCTCCAAGAACGCCCCCTGGTTGGGGTACAGGAGAGGACGAGGCTCATGTCTGGCAGAACCTGCTAGATGCCGGGCCCCACCTATAATCACCACAGCATCCCCGTAAGGTCAGCATCGCGGCCCCCACTAGACAGATGGACAAGCTCAAGGGACTTACCCGAGGCTCCCAAGCCGGCGCCCCACCCCTGCCCTCTGAGCCACAGGTGGGTCCCCAGCCCTTGGTGCATGATGGATAAATGGCAGCAAATGTGTGCGAATGTGTGCCACCCAGATGTCACCCTGCCCCGGCCCGACTCTGGCACTCTGCACATGGGACCAGAATCCAGGCAGCCCTGCTCCCTGCTCTCCCCCGGCGTCCCCTCTCCCCGACTTAGTCAGCAAGTGCTCCTCGTGCAGCCGGCAAACTACACACTGTCTGCACCGGGCACAGCTCCGGGCTCCCGGTCACCCATCCTGTTCGCCCAACAGTGTTAGGAGAGGCGTATTTTTTCCCTTACAGGTGAGGAAACTGAGGCACAGGAAGGTCAAGGAGCTTGCCCCAGGTCACATGGATGGTAAGGCTTTGAGCTCACATCTTTCCAACTGGAGCCCACTGCCCTACCAGGCTTCCCCCATCAGGTCTAGGGTGCTTCGCCCCCCCAAGGCCCCTGCTCACTCCGGGGCCGGAGCTCTGTGCAGGCCCCCACGGAGGGGGGAGCCCGCAGCCCCTGGAATAGAGGTGCCTGGGGTAGTCCCCACCCCCACCCCCAGGGTCTGGATAGACTTCTACCCACCCCCAGACAATGCCCAGAGGGGACAGGGGAACCCTCAACCCTCAGGAGCTCACCGCCAGGTACCTGGAGGGACGTTCCAAGGCGCACCAGGCATCCAGGGTCCTAGCAGGCGCTATTCAGCCCATATCCGTGACTGGTGGGGCCCTGGCGCCACCTTGTGCACCTTCGCAGCCCTGCAGCTGGCACGCCAGCAGGTGCGGACACAGGCGGGGCTTGGAAACCCAGCCTTCAGGCCCTTCCACGCCACCTTCAGTTTCTGCTAGCTGCATTCCCACATCACCTGGACCGTTCTTTACCCTGCATGCTGTTCTTTACATTAACTCGGCGATTTTCACCCAGTGTGCTGCAAGAACTGTTAAAACATGCAATACCTAACTATTTAGTCAGGTTTGTTTTTGTTTTTTTTTTTTTTACAATACCCCATGATGGGATTGTCAAATTAAAGCAAAAAATGAAAACAGCCAACACAACAATAGCCGTCCAGTGTGAATGAATCAAAATTATACCTATTTTTGTCAGATCAGCAAAAAATATTGTACATTTTGTGGTGTGCCGCAGAATTTTAGTAATTAGCTTATGTGTGCCGGGAGATGGAAAAGGCTGAAAATTGCCGCATTAACTCACTGTTTTACTTAGCTTCATTGTAGGCCATAATTTCTGCGAAATCCCAAGTCTGGAGTGCTATTTGCATTTTTTTCCTAATACACTTTAAAATAAATACTAAATACTAAACAATGGCGTTCCCGTGCCTGGCAAAATCACCTCCCCGACATGGGCAGCTGCGCTCCATCCCATGTGGACCCCTCCTTCACCGGGTCAGTTGACAAGGGTGGAGCGCCTCCTGCAGAAAGAGGCAGGCACAGTCCCCATTCTCCCCCAGCTCACAGCCCAGTGGCAGACATTAATCAAAGAATCACGAAAATTAATATACAATTAGGACTCAACAATGTTATTAAGTTATAAAGCTGGTTTGCTGTGAGGAAGTAGAGAGTACTGGATGAGCCCACAATAAGAGGATTTGACTTGGGTGGGGAAGTAAGGGAGGGCTTCCTGGAGGAGGTGGTGCTTGAGCTAAGATCTGAGGGAAGAACAAAAGTAAATTAGGTGGAGAGGGAAGCAGAGAGTGTTCTGGGCAGATTAAAAATAAAAAACGGACGAAGCAACAACAAAAACCCCAGCATTTGCAAGATCCCTGAGGCAGGAGGGGGCCTTTCCCAGGAGTTCTTAGTCCGCGCCTTGGAACTGGGTCACTGCCCATGGCCAGGGTGGGCATTCAGGCTGTGGGCCCCCTTCCTTCACCTCCCTTGTCCTCAGCTGCAGCCTAACTCCCCACCCAGGTTCCCAGCACTGCCAGGGGCTTTTGGTCTCTTTCCTTTTCATCCTCGAAACCCTGCAGGTTTTCTCTCAGGGTCCTCATTTCCAAATCAAGGGAATGGAATTTCAGAGATGCCAAGTTCCTTTCCCAAAGTCACACAGCTTGGCAAAGCCAGACTTTGCACCTTAACCTGGTGGCTGTGCTCTCTTCCTGTGTCAGGCTGCCTCTCAATAGTGTCCCAACTCCTGCTCCTACGCACCTCAAATCAGGAGACCTGACACTAACTTGCTGAGCAAATCCGGGCAGGTTACTGCCCTTCTCTGAGCCTTAGTCTCCTCATCTGTAAAATAAGAAGGGTGTACGATAATAGGAGCTAACGTGCACCATGCCTCCCACTAAATCTTTAAAGGGAACATGAGTGTTATTCCCAGGTTACAGTTTTAGGGAACCGGCTCAGAGAGGTTGAGTGACTTGTGCGAAGTCACCCAGCTGCTATGCAGAAGAACAGCAGAGCACCAACACCTCTGAGATGCTCTCCGGTAAGGATATTCTTGGCTTGATTTTCCTAAGGAATCCCAGCATGTCCCTGAAATGTCATCTGCCCCTGGCCCCTCATCAGCACTGCCCATTTTAGCCCACCACCTGCTGTGTATGGGCATGAGACTTCACTCCAGGGAGGCAGGGGACCCAGGGTGCCAGCTGCTCCATTCCGCCAGGTCCACAGGGAGCCCAGCCCAGTCCTACTTCCCGGCCACCCAGGCAGCTGCTCTCACGGAGATGCATCGGCACATTTAGAGACTCTGGGTGGGGGGCTCTTCAATCTTCCTAAGGGGTCTCGTTCTTCCAACTCCCAGTAGTCAGTCTGCGGGTTTGTTCCTGGCACCGGAAACTTTCCATCGCCAGCTCCGAGGGCCTCTGTCAAAGCTGCCTGCACACCCAGGGCCCTTTGGGAGCCCTGAGACACCTGGGCTGTGCTCCTGTGGCCCCCGCACTGGCCTGGCCTGGAGGGAAGGGCTGGGGCCAGCGCAGAAGTGCAGCTCTGGGCAGGGTCTCCTCTGGGCCCTGCGGGGACTCAGCCAGAGCTCTGGCGAACACTGTCAGGAACAGAGTGTGCACATGCTTCGGCCAACTCGGGGAGCGGAAGCGTACTGGCATGGCCCCTTCCCTACGAGAGCCCCAGCCTGATGGGAGAGACCCAGCCTCTGCCTTCAGGGAACCCCCATCAGGTGGGGGAAACCAAGCTTCTGCCTCTGGTAGCCTCAGCCTTGAAGGAGGTGGGACACCAAGATGGAAACAGCATTAAAACAAAGCTACACATCAACAAAAGCAAATAAATGCCAAGGACATGGAGTCAGGGCTGGACAGGGGTTTGAAGTCAATCACAGCTGGCTCCCTGGGGGAGGCAATCACTGAATTGTATTTTGAGCGAGGCATGCTGCAGCCTGTCTGGAAGGATAAGGGTGAGCATCTTGAGGGAAGGAGAGCCCGTGCAAAAGCACAACGCCCGGCATGAGCTGCACATCATGCAAAGGCGGCTAGCTGAGCAGTTGTGTGTCACTGAGCACCTGCTACATGCCAGCTCTGTCCTAGGGGCTCCACAGGTATCATGTCATCTGGTCCTCATAGCCGCCCTGGGAGCCAGGCGCTACCACAGCATCATCCCGGGTTAAGATGAGGAAGCTAAAGTCCAGAGAGGTTAAGGAACTCGCTCAAGCTCACAGCCAGTAAGTGATGAAGCTGCGAAGGGTCTAAGGAAGGCCCCAATCTAATCTCTCTGTTCCAGATGGCACCCGAGGCCCAGAGAAGTGCAGTGACTTGCTGAGTGTCACACAGTGAATAAGGGGCAGGGGCAGAGTGGGAGCTGATGTCACAGTGTTCTGGAATACAAGTCTAGGAAGGGACATCAGAAGTATGAAGCTCAACCTTCTGTACTCCTGGTTCATCTATGGGGCCATGGCGGGGGAGGGCATGGGGCAGTGGGAGGGCGGCAGGGCTGGGCTGGCAAGAACAGCGTGGAGGACTGCCCTTGGCAAAGAGAAAGATGGCAGCCCCAACAGGGACGTCTCAGAGCTGCAGCGGCCACCCGCCAGAGGTTAAACACAGCCTAGTACTACAATTTTAAAACAGACCAAAGATTTAAACAGACACTGCACCAAAGAAGACAGCTGGATGACAACTAAGCACATGGAAAGATGCTCGACCTCATCAGTCATTAGGAACGCCAATTAAAAAACCACCACGAGATAGCACTGTGCGCCTAGCAGAACGACCCAGCAAGCAAGCGCCCCACACTGGGAACAGCCCAAATAACCGTCAGCAGCTGAGCAGAGTGGGTGGATCCTGGTGCAGCCACACAGCAGAATACTGCTCAACAACAAAAAAAGGAACAAATTGTTAATATACGCGGCAACATGGGTGAATTTCAAAATGCCGTGCTGAAGACAGAAGCTAGGCAAAAATGAGCCCCCGCTGTGTGATTCCGTGTGTGTGAAGTTCTAGGAAATGCAAGCTAGTTCATAGTGACGGAAAGGAGATTGGCCCTGGCTGCTGTGGCTCGGTGGACTGAGCACCAGCCTGCGAACCAAAGGGTCACTGGTTCGATTCCCAGTCAGGGCACATGCCTGGGTTGTGGGCCAGGTTTCCTGGTGGGCATGCAAGAGGCAACCACACATTGATGCTTCTGTCCCTCTCTTTCTCCCTCCCTTCCCCTCTCTCTAAAAATAAATAAATAAAATAGAAGGAAGGAAGGAAGGAAGGAAGGAAGGAAGGAAGGAAGGAAGGAAGGAAGGAAAGATCTGTGGTGGCCTGGGAACTTGGGAACTACTGGGAGGAGGCAGGGAGGCAAAGGGGCATGAGGGAAGTTTCAGGGGTGATGAACAAGCTCATTAGCATGATTGTGGTGATGATTTCAACAATGCACACACATGTCAAAATTTATCAATAGGCACACTTTATTTTTAATTATATTTTATTGATTATGCTATTACAATTGTCCCATTTCTCCCCCATCATTCCCCTCCACCCTGCACACCCCCTCCCACCCACATTCCCCCCTTTAGTTCATGTCCATGTGTCATAAGTTCTTTAGCTTCTACTTTTCCCACACTATTCTTGCC